>JASDQU010790128.1:288627-304484 GCA_032191745.1 Picea mariana | reverse complement strand
TAAGGCTCCCTTTAAATACAAGCATTTTTGGTGAGTTGAGGATAATTTTCAAGATCTTGTTAAATCAACTTGGAGAAATTAAGATATCTACTATGAGGATTCAACATGTGCATAGTCTACCAAGTCCCTTCACTTTGTGAAAGAAAAAGTTTTCCTTGGGCATATGAGAGGTACAAATCAAGGAATCGGTTATTGAGGGAGTCAGAGAAGAAATTGGCCCAATTATATAAAGAAAACCCTGAAGGTATTTTCAATGAAGAGTCTTTGTGTCAAATTAAGAGATTGGAAATTAAGAAGAATAAGCTTCTTCTGGATCAAGAAAAATATTGTAGGATTAAAATTAGAGCAACTTGGTTGTAGTTAGGTGACCATAATACAAATTATTTTTACAAATATGCCAATTACAGGAAAAGTCAAAATACTATCTAGGAACACTTAGATAAGGATAGTCAGAGAATCATAGGTTTTCAGAGACTGGAAGGCCTTGGAGTTAATCATTTCTCAAACATCTACAAGGAACCTGAAAGAGAAAATCTAGGGGAAATATTGATTGTGATCTAATACTTTCCTGGGATGGTGGAAGCAGCGGATAATGAGGCAATGTACAAAGAAGTCTCTAAAGAATAAATTTTGGGGGTTTTGAATTCCTTCCAAAAGGATAAGAGTCCAGGGCCTAATGGGTAGGCTTGTGGAGTTATACTTGGATTTTTTTGACCTCATTGAGGATGACCTATTAAGATCCATGGAGGAGGTAATATGGGAAGGGAAGGTACCAATTAATTTTAACTCAACATTTTTTGCATTGATACCTAAGAAGGACTATCTAGTGAAATTTGATTGTTTGAGGTCAAATTCCTTTTGAATCTGCATGTACAAGATCATTTCCAATGTTATTTCTATGAAGATGAAGCCCATTTTTATTGAGATATATTTCACATGAACAATTTGGGTTCTTAGAAGGAAGGCTAATTCATGAAGTAGTTGGTTCAACCCAAGAAGGCCTTCATTCTATTAAACAACTACATACACCTTCCTTAGTTATCAAATAAGATCTCTCCAAATCCTATGACATGGTCTCATCGATTTATCTAAGATTTATTTTGATACATTTGGGTTTGTCCCTCCCCTTGATAGGTGGATTATGGGCTGTGTGACTTTTGTTTCTTTCTCTGTGTTAATCAATGGTTCAACTTCCCATTTCTTCCAACCCTCTTGGGGGCTTAGAGAAGGGTGTCTTGTGTTCCCTTATCCATTCTTGTTGGTGGCAGAAGGTCTTAGTAGGGTAATTCATGATGCAATAAGGCACAAGCTCTTAAAAAGGACACATACTGGGAGAGGTGTCTCACTTACCCATCTTCTTTTTGTTGATGACATCATATTATTTGGTCTAGTCTTAGTGAGGGAAAGTCAAACTCTAAAAGAGATCCTTGATTTATATTATACTACCACTAGTATGGAGATCAATATGGAAAATTCGACATTATATTCCTATGGCATGGATAATAATTTATTTAACATGATAGAAATAAATTTTTCTTTCCAACATCATGGTTTTGGTTTTGAAAGAGGCTTAAAATACATTGAATACATTTTAAAACCCAATAACTATGTTAAGTAAGACTGGAGGTGGTTACTTTCCAAGATTGAACGAATTTCTTTTTGGTGCAATAGGTGGATCTCTAGAGGCAATAGACTTATTATGATAAAATATTCCCTTGAAACCAACCATTCTCGTTTTCTAGCACACATTAGCTCATACTCCTAAGGGAATACTGGAAAAAATAACAAATTAAGTGCAAGCTATCTTTGGAAGGGTTGTATTGAACATAAAAGTTACCACCTAACTAGATGAAAATTGAAAATTTATAGTTAGAGGAATATTTCATATTTATGATATAATAAATTATTGTTCATGAAAGTAGATTTATCTTAGAATTTTAAAGATGAGGATAATGAATGAAATTATGGATGAAGATCAGATGAAGATATTGTGAAGAGAGTTATAGAAATCGTTATGTTATATTAGAGATCTTGTTGTAATCACCTCAATGCTATATTATGGGCCTAATGGTTAAGAACATGTGTTTCCTCTTAAGAGGTCACAGGTTCAAATCTAGAGGGGGGTAGGGTATGTATACTTTCGTAGACTTTACCAGTCAAATCACTCTGCGTTATTATTATTATTATTATTATGAGGCCTCATGAATGCATTAGTGTGAGAGAGATTATTGTTATTTTACATGAATGAGATGATTTATTTATCTTTCTAAATCCCAAGAATGAGAGTTACCCGATTAAGGGGCTATGTGCACACGATGCAATTGTTCTTTGATGGAGAAAGGAAACAATGTGACACGCCATCGACATATTCAATTCCAGGTACTGTTGATTGAATCTTACTAGCACTAGGAAAAGAAGCAGTTCAAAAGGTTTTGGTTGGACCGGTATCAGTTTTATATCGATTAAAAGGATTAGATTCGTCATTCCTTCCTGTCATAGGTGTAGATCAAGATGCATGGGCCATTCCATATACAGTAGTAGATCCAGATTGAGAATCAGTAATGGTCCATTAGAAGAGTATCCTCCACTGTGGAGATATGCTGCACGAGAACAAACTTCAGAGGCCACCGTGGAGATCTGCTGCCCAAGCGATTTTCGTGAGAATTAAGAGCAGTCCTATATTTTCTATGATCGGAATAAGTAAGTCGAGATAGAAGGTGGATATGGTATGTAATTGAGCCAACACGTCCATCCATTAATGCATATGCTTCATCGAAGGAACCTAAGTTGCGAAAGCTCCTCAAGAGGTTAATCGATGTACCAATGAGCAGTGGCATCAACAAGATTTATCCCGACTTAGTTCAACTCTACATCACTTAATCACCACCTTGCCTGAACATACAGTTTTGGGAATGGTGTAAACATCGGGGATGGATTTGTTGAGCCTCTAGAAACCATTTAGACGCCTGGTGAAGATGGAAAGAAGTTGGGGATTTTGGGATTCGAACACGTGACATGGCGAGTTGTCAAGGAGGTGATTTGGTGAAAGATGGATGAGTTTCTCATTGGTTGTTGTACTTGAGGATCCCATTGACAATTCTGCGTTGGAGGCGAAAATCAGAAACATTAAATTTTTTCCATCATGCAATTTTTGTAGCTGAAAAAATGGAAAGAGAGACATGCATTGATTGAGATATGTGATTTTAAATTCAAACATTAAAATGCATTTCCAATTAGGAGTCACGTGCTTGTTGTTGGGAAGAGAAGGTGCCACAAGTAAATAAAGTTACATGGTAATATATGATTTTTGGATATTTGTATGAAATTCAGTTAGAAATTGTTGGGTTCTTAGATTTGAGTGATTATTTTTTTAAAATCTGAGTGTCCAAAAGTTAATTTCAAGATAAGTGTGAGTTGAGAGGTATTGATATGTAATGAAAAGTTGAAGGAAAAAATATGGGTATCTTGTATTGAATAAGAAGTTCATGTAGTTTATAAAAATAAGTGAAGTCCAATAGATCTATATTAAATGTCAAATCAAAATATTAATGAATGGAGCTAAAGTCAAGTCAACTTAAAGTAGAATCACAAAGTTTTTTTATTGAGTCTAATGATTGTGCTATGTAAAGGGTTCAATGAAATCAAGGTTATTGTAATTGAGTAATGTATAGAGTCAAAGATAAAGGCTATAATTCATGTGGTTTAAAGTCAAAGTCACATTAAGTCAAGTTCTCTTAAAAGAGGATATAAGGGTTGAGAGTATAGCCTTGTTGAGAGTGCATTAATGTAAAGCTATGGAAAGGTGATTTATTGAGTCCAATTCAAAGTCAAGTTAAGTGTGAGTGGAAATATTTTGGGTATTTTGAGTAGGTAATAAATCTTTTGTCAAATCCAAGTTGATGAGTCAAAGTCAACGCATATCATTGAAGTTAAAAGGTGAAGTTGTCATTGAAGTCTTGTAAGAGTTTCTATTTGAGAACAAAGTTTCAAGTGTTGTTATTGTGGAACATTTTGAGTGCATGTTCAGTGGTATCCAACACCCTCACAACCATTGTATTATTTTTTAAAGAAGGGTGCATGATCGTTTTAACCCGACACCCGATTGTTTGTGTTTATTCTTTGGCAAGCTAGCGTGATTACAAGTGAGCGTGACTAATTAAGACAAGAGAGCATTAAGTTCTAAAATGGGCAAAGGAGGAAAAATAATTCAAACATCCAAATAAGAAATTGAACTACTACAATAAGATCTTGATAATGCTCTACAAGAAATAGACAAGTTACAGGAACAAAAACAATCCATAATTGGAAAAGTTGTAGAATTTAGGACACGAGATAATGAACTCTATCATGAATTTGTTAGTTTTGCTATAGAACACATCAACACATTAGAAAAAAAGTTGACATCACTAGATAAATTTATGGATGATATTTTTAAAATTGAAGATCAAAATGACAAATTGATAGAATCACTGCAACAAGAATTGTTAGAAAAGGAGAATTTTTTGTTAGAACTCGCAAATGAAGTTAAACAACTAAAGAAAGAAAAAGTAATATGTGATGCAATTTGTGATACAAGTGACCTGATAGATGTTGATTTTTGTAGCTTTGGGAAGGTATTCTCATGTTCCCTAAATGTTGGGCATGTGGGAATCATCGTGGGCATCACATTACACTCTTCGTTTGGAGAAAACCACCATTGGAATGAAGCTGGGGTTTCATGGGTTTGGTGGTGGGCTTTGTGGGTTTRTGTTGGGGATTCACACCCACAATAAAGTATAATTTGATGTTGAATTGTGGAGGGGATTCTATGTTGACTCCTAAGACTTGTATATGAAGGAGAGAGGTCATTGTGACATTTCATATAGTGTAGAGTGTGTGGAGCCAYGATGGAGTTGGCATAAGTGAGTCTGCACTTCTGCCAAGGAGTTTGGTGATTTCAGGAAGGGAATGTCTGTAACTCTAACAAATATGGCCTAGGAAGGAAGAAATCGAGCGAATCATACAGAAGTGTATGTACAGATATTTGTACATGTACATGGGTCGTAATCGACACAATCATGTATATACATGGGTTGAAGGAAGGTGAATCACGTATGTATGCTGGTTGGAGGAAGGTGAATCATGTATGTATGCGGGTTGCAGTGGGCACAATCACATATGTACGTGGGTTACAAAAGGGCCAGTCGCGTACATTCGTACATGGTTTCTGGGCAGAAAAAGGTCTGTATAGGCTGACGTCAACAAAAATACATGTGGCATCAACAAAATGTACAGGTGGTCTGCGAGAGATTTGCGGGAAGAGGAAATTTCCAGGGATTTGTTAAGGTTTGGTTTTCTAATATTTTGTGTTATTGGAGGACAAGGTTGTCCTCAGATTTTTGTTGGATTTGTATTGGCCGGGAGGGATGGTTTTTCCCTCAGAGTTTCTGAATTTAACAAGGTTACAAAACATAAATTTTGCGTCCCATGTGTATTTATGATTCATCTCTGATCTTGTTGTTTCCGCTGAATGTATTTTAAGTCAATTATTTTCAGTGTAAAATTGTTCAGTGATAACAACTAGGGTTTATTGTTATCTCACTAGGAAGCAATTTTCATATCTGAAAATTAGTCACATAGAGTTGCATGTGAAAATTGACATGGTATCAGAGCTTGGGATTTGAATACAAGAGGATCATGTTGAGACACATAGCTTCTACATGTGGTTGCATATATATATATATATATATATATATTCTGTTTGGACGGGTCACATGTGACAACTATGAGAGGGAGTTGTAGTAGTGTTGAGGAGTTAGCTATGAAAGGGAGATACATTGTTGTTGCAGGTGGAAGTAGGTTAGATGGTCTCTGGTTTGAGACATGGAGAATACTGTCTAGATGAGGAGTTGTGGAATATTGCAGCTCGATGGTCTGGCAGGTTGGGAGTTTTGGTGGATTGGTGGAGAGCCCGGATCACAATAGTATGTTGTGTGGAAGGTTTCCAACCTTGTGGATGGACTTCCAATGGCTTGTCATGGTGAGTTTCAATGGGTGCAACTCAGGTACTTTGGCACATACGAGATGGATTCATGTGTATGTCAGGTTGAAAAGATAGAGTCTTCATTAGGATGGAGAGATGTCCATTGTTGAGGTATGGCAGTGTATGAGGCATTTGATCTAGGAGGATGAGGATACTTGCAGAGATGAGTTGCAGAGGTCTAGAGTGGACTAGAATGACTGTCCATCTGCAACTCAGGATTGTTCAGAGAGAGAACACAGGTTCAATTGCAGTATGTGCGTAGACACATAGAGTTTTTAGTGACTTGGATCATGGACTTGAGCAGAAGTTCATTGGATGGTTGTGACTTGGGTAAGCATGATACTTGCCTTGGATGATTGCATGGTTCTTATACAATGAGAACCACTAGCACATGACATGCACACATGATTTGTTCATGAGATTCACAATTTCTGACTCAGGTATGTATGAGGAGCTTGGTATGAGGATCAATCATGTAGTACATGGATCTGGAGTAGTGGTATTCCAGATGGAGTCAGGGGATGTGTTGCGAGTGGAAAATGTGCTATGGGTGCCAATAATGTGTTATCAGCCTCAACGATCGAGGAGTAAGTCTATGCAGTGTTGTTTTAGGATGGACAAGTGTTATTGGATGCCTATACGATCTATCCCAGACACATCAATGATCCTGGAGTTAGAGAGGGAAAAGTATATAGGCTGAGGGACCAGCCTATGCATGTTGTGACCAATAGGAGAAGAGAGATAGATGAGGAGGAGTAGGTAGCTCCACAAGTGGTACATGATCAGAGGGAGCCAATGCTCATAGGGAGTCATCCCTCAGGATCAAGTGGGGAGGATCAACCTCCCAAGATTGTGTAGAAGACATTGGACATAAATTAGGTAGCTCCAAAGTTTGTGTGGATTCATAGGGAGTCTGATTTTAGAGGGAGTCAGTGGAATCAGAGGGAGTCCAATTTCAGAGGGAGTTAGGAGGCTCATAGGGAGAGTTAGTCTCTCAGTGGGAGCCAACTTTAGGTCCAGGTGGGAGACATGCATATTCAAAGACTGTCAGGAGGGTGTCATGGGTTGAGATGGCCAAGAAGAATGCTTAGGAGCAGGAGGATTCTAGGAGCAAGGTATCTTCCAGGAAGGGATCATGCCATAAAACAAGATTTTCTTCAGTGATTGAGGGTGTATCCATTGAAAAAGATTGGAGAGAAGGATTTGCTTCAGTGATAGAGGGGGATGCCAATTAGGTGGATTGGAGGGAAACTTTGAGAAATCGATAAAGCTGGATCCTTTGTTGGCGAGTGACCTTGACCTATTTTTCCATAATATGATCACTAGATTCCTGTTCTATCTAGTCGGGGTTGAGCTCTATTGATGTCAGTTGTTTTTCTATCTTTGATGTGTCCAATAATTGTGGGAAATAAGGTCGAAGGAGATCCACGTTGAACACTGGGTGCATGCCAAGGAAAGGAGGAATGTTGAGCTCAAAAGAATTATCACCCACATCCTTGGTGATGGTGTACGACCCATAACAGAGTGGGAAAATTTTCCGATGGGGTCCTATAAGGCGTTCTTTCTAAAAATGCAACCAAACTTTGTTTCCCACCTGAAACTTATGTGGCACCCGGTGTTGATCATGGTGTTGCTTGTACTTGTCAATGAATTTCTATAGGATATCCTGAACTTGTTGGCGGATGTGTTGGATCCACTTAATGAACTGGGTGGCTTTGTCATCTTTAATTGAAGCAGGAGATGAGTCGGTTGAGGTGACCACAAGGGGTAGTGCAACATCTACGGGACCCAATGGTTGGAATACCAACCCCACCTGAAAGGGGTTGTGGCCAATTGAGCTATGCAAGGCTCGGTTGTAGCTATTATAGACATAGGGAAGACTCACATCCCATGTGCGAGGGTGCTTGGAATTATACATGCGCAGGATATGCACGATCATTCGATTTATGACCTTGGTTTGACCATTTGTCTGGGGGTGGAAGGTCATGGATTTGTTGATCTTGGTGTCCAACAATGACCAGAGGCTCGACCAGAATGTATTGATAAATCGACTGCCCATCTGAGACAATGGTTTGTGGGATTTCAAAATGTACCCAGACTCATTCAAAGAAGATCTTGGCAATGGCATCTGTTGTGATGCTCTTCTTGCAAGCGGCCATAATCGCCATCTTAGAAAAGTGATCAACAACCACAAAAACATAGTCATTTCCCCACTTGGTGGATGGGAGGTATGACATGTAGTCCATGGAGATGGATTCACATGGCCTGTCAGGAGTAGGAAGAGGGGTGTACAGGCCCTGTTTCTTAGTGGTCGGTTTGGAAATATCGCAGGTAGTGCATGACCTAATATACTTGTTGAATTCATGTCAAAGTTTTGGCTAGTAGAAATGTTTCTGCAGCATTGCCACTGTCTTTTCGACGCTGAAGTGTCTTTCCACCCGAGTGTAGTGGGATTCCCAGATCATCTTCACTCGATCGCTTGATGGAATGTAGATATGGCCCAGACGACACAACAACCCATCCCAAAGATGGAAATTAGTGACAAATGCGTTTGCGCCCAACATTTGGTAGGTGGTGGTGAAGTTCGAGTCTATCTCATAGAGTTGGGGCCATCCAGAGGTCTCATGTCCGCAAGAGACTAGCACCGTGATGAGTGTTGAGACTGGCATTTCATGGAGGCAATCAACGACGTGATTGGTTCTTCCTGTTTTATACTTGATGTTGAGGTGGAATTGTTGCAAGTATGTAGACCACTTATGATGGCGGTCATTCTACAATTTTCCTTGTGTCTGCATGAACTGCAGTGGATTATGATCAATGTGGATGATTGTCTCCTTCCCAAGAATGTAATGTCTCCATTGGCGACATACTTGCACAATGGAGTACATTTCTTTGTCGTAAGTAGGGTACTTACGGAAAACATATGATAGTGTCTCACTATGATAGGCCATGGGGTGGTCATGCTGAGTGAGAACGACACCCACAACATAGTTTAAAGCATCTGTCTTGATCTCAAAGGGTTGTTGCAAGTTCGATAGTGAAAGTACTGGGGCCGAGCACACGCACTGCTTCAAATCATCGAATTATTTTTGTTGGGACCGGGTCGACACAAATTTTTCCTTACCACCACCCTTGGTTAGTTGGCTGAGGGCCCATGCAATATGGGAGAATCCCAACACGAACTTGTAGTAGAAATTGGCAAGGCCCAAGAAGCTCTGAAGCTTAATGAGTGTGGTTGGGGTTGGTTAGTCATGGATGACTTGGATCTTGGTTGGATCAACATATACACCATGCTAATCAATGATGTAGCCTAGTTAATGGACCCTGACCATGCTGAAGGAGCATTTTCCCAAGTTGGCGTATAGCTTGTGCTGTCGTAGGGTGTGCAAAACCTGCTAAATATGCTGCAAGTGTTTTGCCCAAGTCTTGCTGTAAATGAGAATGTTATCCAGATACACCACTACAAAAGTATTGGTGAATGGTCGCAAAATATCATCCATCATCCTCATGAAAGTGGCTGGAGCATTTCTCAAGCCAAAGGGCATGACCAACCATTCAAAAAGACCTTCCTTTGACTTGAAGGCGATATTCCATACATTTGTCTATTCTATTGGGAGTCGGTTCGGGACCTAGTGGTATCCAAAGTTTAGATCAATCTTACTGAAGTATTTGGCCCCCGCGAGTTGATTAAGGAGGTCGTCGATTCAGGGAATCAGGTATCGATTTCTGACTGTGATTTCATTCAGGGCCTGGTAATCAATGCAGAGTTGCCAGGTTCCATCTTTCTTTTGTACTAACACGATTAGGATCTCACAAGGTGATGAGCTGGGATGAATGTGCCCCTTGTGGAGAAGTTCTTAGATCTTTTTCTTGATCTCCTCATTCTCTAACATAGAGCGATGATAGACTTACCCATTGGGCAACGGTGCGTCAGGGGTAAGATCGATGGGGTGATTGACCTGATAGTGCAGAGGTACCCCGGTAGGTGAGGATAAGATATTCAAATATGCTTTCATGACCTTATCCACTTGCTTCTGTTGTGTGGAGAGGTCGACCGCGAAGACCCTTGATGTGGCTACGATATTTTTCTCATTCTGAGAGCGAATCACGAAGAAGAAAATCTTCCCCTTCTGAGAGACGACCTTCCTGCATTGCTTGGAAGAGATCAAGGAAATATCACTAGGTGGAACTGCCTCTAGTATCCTGTACAATTTATTGTTCAAAGTAATAATAACACTGTGAGGCCTAGACTCATATACAACATGGAGTTTCCATAAATATGGTTGGACCAAAAGAAAATTACAAACTTCGAGAGGGAAACATCACACAATACCTTGTCTTTGAAGGGCTTGATTCTGTATGGCAACAGACATTGTTGGCTGACGCAAATGTCGCTTCCTTGGCGGAGCCATCCGATGGTGTAGGGATTCGGGTGTGGCGTTGTCGATAGGGCGAGTCGCTTGACAACCTATGTTGAGATGAGGTTCTTATGTCTACCACTATCAACAATGAAGTGAAATAGGGTACCCTTCACCCACATCTGTGAATGAAAAAGGCGTTCACCTTCCTCTGGTTCGTCTGGTTCACCGGGCTGGAGCTTGGTGGTAGCAACAATAACACTGGGTTCTGCATCAATGATTTGTCTCCCCATTTCTGGTTCTGACTCAGAGTCAGAACCTACATCTGATTCAGAGGCTTTCACCTCAACCACTAGCGACTTCTTTGAGCGACAATCAACAATGTTATGCCAGGGGATGTTATGGAAGTTGCACCACTTCCCGATATCTTTCTTTGTCTTTTCGATGTCGTTCTTTGCTTGCGATTTGAAATGGTTGTTCTGAGGAAGTTCATATTTGATCTGTCCTTTGTTTTGTTGGTTGGGGTCATCCTTTCCTGGCTTTTGCTGTGAGGGGTTCCCATGCCCAAATTTCCACATCTTTTGTTTGAGATTCTGCTCAATTTTGACGGCATATCGGTAGGCCGTGCCCAAGGATGAGATGTCCATAAACTCCATTTCATCCTGGATGTATCTATGTAGACCGTCGCGATACTTTATCACTAGATGTCTCTCAAAATCTTTGATACCCAGCTTGGTGCGTAAGGTATGGAATATATTTGTGAACTCGGGCACTAATTGGTCTCTTTCCTGCCGTAGTGTGGTCCATTTTGTATATAGGTATTCATAACTTCCAACAGGGTAGTATTGTTCCTTAATATCATCCCTGAAGGACTCTTAGGTGACCGTGACTATAAATAATGAGGGTTCCTTTGTTTCCTCCTACTCATAAAATGTTTCCCACGAATCTTTGACATGGGGAACGAATTTGAGGAGCGAAAAAGTAATCTTTTCTCTATTCGAGAAGTTATGGATAGAGAAATACCCTTCTATCATATTCAACCATTTGTCTACAACATTTGCGTCTATATGACCTTTAGATATAGGAATATCTAAGTTGATTTGTACCTTGAAGGGGGCGATTCCTCCATTTTAGGAAGATGTGTCGCATGTTGGTAGCCACCGAAGGATTTGTGCAAAACTATCCATCATCTCGTTCCTTTGTTGCATGAGGGATTCCTCGAGAAACAGTTTGAAGGGATCTCGTGTCCTGTCGTCTTTCTTTTCTCCCACCATGAGAGGTTGCTTGGGCATGCGAGAGATTTTGTCCTAAAGAGAAACAAGCTCGAGACCCAATTCTTTGTACCCTGACATCGTTGGGGACATGCATTAAGAATGATAAGGAGCAGGACGCTCTAATACCACTGATCCATATTTTATGAGAAGAACAAAATGAATACAGATTATTATCAAAATATGCTTAACAAAAAATAATAGATATACAGTAAAACTGGTTTCTATTCAATAAGGAAATAAGATGAAACTGTAAAATGAAGCGGAAAACAAGCTTGCTAGAATGGTGGCGGCTTATCTCTGAGAAGAGATGTGACGACTATGCTCATTTGCCAGAAGATGATTACAATGAGGCTCTCAAGGCCTTTTTACAATAAACAAGAATGTCAAAAATCCTATACATCCAAAAACCTAACCCTAGGAGATGAAGCGCCAAAAGTCATGTGGGCCTCGTTTGGGTAAGTTAGTACATCAACTTCCCGGGGTCGTAACTTTTGCATATGATCTCCATTTTAGGTGCACGATAGCCCATTGGAAATTTCTATCCGAGGACTACACATGTTTCCTGTGGATATCGCTACACATATTAGCTATGGAGAGCCCTAAAAATGTTGTTTAGGGCCTCAAAACGACCCCGAAAGTCAAGGACCCGAAAACTAGGAAAAAACTGCCAAAATGAGCTAGTTGGAATAGGTGGGAGGCCATAGAAATCCATCTGGATTAGGGGGGCGGCAAAATTTTTTGGAGCCCCCCCAGTGGGGGTTCAGGGGGAGTGCCCCCAAAGAGAAAGTTTTGGGAAAATTTCCTTGTAAAATATTGTAATTTCATAGTCAATATGGATCATTCATTGTAAGGTCACATATCTTATGGTAGAAGTTATGTAAGGGTTTTTTTCCCTAGAAGGAAAACCTATTTTATGATAGAATTCTATTGTGGCTATGTATGTGAGTGAATATTGTATTTTGAGAGAGAAGTTTGTGATAGAAAGAAGAGGAAGTTGCAGCAGGTATGCTATAGGTTGTATCCCTTCATTTGATGGATAATAATATAACAATGACCTGACAATTTCTCTAGTGGACGTAGCCCACACTGGGTGAACATGTATATTTGTGTCTCTATTGTATTGTGTATCTTCTATGTTTTATTTCCACATTTATTTTATTTAATTTCTCTACGATTCTGTTTTTTTGACAACTGGTATCAAAGTGAAATGTAACTGGCAAGAAAAGAGGGTTCTTGGTTCGAGTGAGAGCAATGGTGGAAGATGAAAATTTTAAGGTCAAGAAATTTAATGACCAAAACTACCAGTTATGGAAGATGCAAATGGAAGACTATCAATATGAAAAGGATCTTTTCCTACTATTGGGCGGAAAATCAAAGTAGCCATCGAGTATGAAAGACAAAGAATAGGATATTCTTGATAGAAAGGCATTGGGAACGATATGACTGTGCCTGACAATGCCGATGGATTTCAATATTTCAAAAGAAACAACAAAAAAGGATCTGATGAAGGCATTGGCTAAACTATATAAAAAACCCTAGGCCTCCAATAAGGTATTTCTAGTGAAGCGATTATTTAATATGAAGATGTCAACATGTGGGTCTGTTGCCGACCATTTAAATAAATTTAATATGGTTACTAATCATCTAAGTTCTGTAAAAGTGCACTTTGATGATGAGGTTAGAGATATTATAATCTTGTGCTCATTGCCAAAAATACAGAACAATTTGGTCATGGCTATAAGTAACTCTGTCTCTGGTTAAAACACTCTGAAATTTGATGATGTTGTTGGTGTTATCCTTAGCGATGAAATGAAACAAAAAAGCATAAATGAGACATCAGGTAATGTGTTGACCATGGAGAACATGGGAAGACAAAATGATAGAGGAAAGAGCTCAGTGAACCACGAGAATTATAGAAAGGGCAGATCCAAATCCAGACCAGGAAATATAGAGTGTTGGAATTGTGGGAAGAAAGGACATTTGAAGAAAGACTATAAAGCTCCAAAGAAATAAAGAGATGGACAACAAGAGAAAACTTAGGAAGCAAATGTAGTAGGTGATGTGTTACAAGATGCTTTGATTATTTATTTAAATAATATTACTGAATATTGGGTAGTAGATTCATGGGATTCATTTCATGTCACACCCCATAGGAAATATTTCCAATATTATGTTCAAAGTGATTTTGGACTGGTTTATTTGGGTGATGATGAACCGTGTCAAATTGTTGGAATGGGTAAGGTAAAAATAAAGAAAAATAATGGAAACCAATGGTTACTGAAAGAGGTGAGACATATAACAGATCTGATAATAAATCTAATTTCAATAGGATAGTTGGCAAGTGAAGGTTGTATATCTACATTTACACATAAGGTGTGGAAGGTCACTAAGGATCACTGGTAATGGAAAAAGGATTGAAGGTAGGTACATTGTATTTATGTACTGGTAATGATAAATCTTCAATATCTTTAGATTCTATAGGTGTGGATACAACATTGTGGCATCATAGGCTTGGACACATGAGTGAGAAGGGTATGCAAATACTTCACAAAATGAATTTGTTGCCAGATACTAAACAAGTTGATTTTGATTTTTGTGAGCACTGTATTTATGGAAAACATAAGTGAGTCAAATTTATAAGAGTCGGGAAGGAAAAAAATAGTGAAAAGTTAGAGCTTGTGCATACATATGTATGGGGAGAATATTAGGTATCATCTCTTGGAGGATCTTGCTATTATGTTACTTTTATTGATGATGCAACTAGAAAAACTTGGGTTTGTTGCATTCGACAAAAATATGATGTTTTTAACACTTTTAAGAAATGGAAAGCTTTGGTTGAGAATGGGGTAGAAAAAAGGTTAAAGTGTCTCAGATCAGACAATGGAGGTGAACACTGCAGCAAGGAGTTTGATAATTACTATTCAGACCATGGGATTCGTAGAGAGAAGACAATTCCAGGAACACCACAAGAAAATAGTGTGTCAGAAAGGATGAACATGACAATCATGGAATGTGCAAGGAGTATGATATTGCATGTTGGGTTTCCCTTACATTTTTGGGAAAATCTTGTAGATGCTACTATTTACTTAATAAACAAACGACCTTCGAGCTCCTTGGATGGTGGCATTGCAGAGGAGGCATGGAAAGGTAAAAGGGTAAACTACTCATTTATGAAGACTTTCAATTGTGAAGCATTTTTCCATATTGATAAAGAAAATAAAACAAATCTTGAGGCAAAATCCAAGAAGTGTACATTTATTGGATACAGTGTTAATGATTTTGGTTATCGCTTGTGGGATTATGAAAATCATAAAATCACTAGAAGTAAAGATGTGGTATTCAATGAAAATTTCATGTACAAAGATCAGTTGCAGGGAAATAAATAAGAAAAGGAAAACACATAATACACAATGCTTGATGAAATCAAAGAAAATGAAATTCCAAAGGTACCAAAAAATAAAAATATACAACAACAGGAGCAGTAGGTACCTCAAACTCCTGTGAGTGTTGTTAGAAGATCCACTAGGTTAAGTATATCCCCTGGACGATACTCTCCTTCATTGTATTATTTATTGTTGACTGATTCTGGTGAACCAAAAAGTTATGAAGAGGTAATGCAAGTAGACACAAAAAAAAAAGTGGTATCAAAGCATGAAAGAGGAAATGGATTCCTTGGTAAACAACCAGACTTGGGATTTGGTTCAGTTTCCTGTAGGAAAAATATATTTACAGAAAAAATGGGTTTACAAGTTGAAGGAAGAAGATGGAGGCAAAACAAGATACAAGGCTAAAATTGTTGTAAAGGGGTTTGTACAAAACAAAGGTATACATTTTGATGAAATATTTTCTCCTGTTGTTAAAATGAATTCAATTAGGATTATTTTAATTCTTGTGGCAGTAGAAGATTTGCATCTTGAACGGTTAGATGTAAAAACAACTTTTCTCCATGGGGATTTGGAGGAACAAATTTATATGCAATAACCACAGGGGTATGAGGTCAAAGGAAAGGAGAATTTGGTATGCAGGTAGAATAATAGCTTGTATGGCCTAAATAAAGATCCAAGTTAGAGGTATTTGAATTTTGACAGGTTTATGACATAACAAGATTATAGTAGATGTCATTTTGATTAATGTGTTTATTTCAAGAGGCTAGAAAATGGATGCTACATTATCTTGCTATTATATGTAGATGATATGCTTGTT
>JASDQU010790128.1:243130-264305 GCA_032191745.1 Picea mariana | reverse complement strand
CCTCGCCCCCCCCTCTTAGTAATCCAACAATTGGTATCAAAGGAGGTTCCTTCATAAATCAATTTAACCACTGAAAGGTAGATCATGGAGAGCAAAAATATGTATAAAAATGGAATACCACAGTTTGATGGATAGAAATATGCATTATGGAGAAAAAGGATGAAAACATATGTACAAGCATAGGGATTTGAGGTTTGGCAATCAATTGTAGACGAATATAAAGAACCAACAGTTCCTCCAACAAATGACAATGAAAAGAAACTCAGTCGAAATGAATCAATATCCAAAAATGCAGTTTTGAATGGTCTTGGTGATTTGGTATATGGAAAAGTTATGCATTGCATCTCCACAAAGGAGATTTGGGACAAACTTCAGAATGTTTATGAAGGAGATGCGAAAGTCAGGGCAACAAAGCTTCAAACTTACAGAGTTCAATTTTAATAGCTGAAGATGAAGGAAGATGAGAATATTTCTTCCGAGTTGATGAAACCATGAATGCAATCAGAGGATTGGGAGAAGAAGTGGATGAATCTATGATTGTTCAAAAGGTACTAAGATCTCTTCCAATGATATTTGATCCTAAGATCTCAACACTAGAAGAAACAACAGATCTGGATTCTATAAGCATGGATGAACTACATGGAATTTTCACAGCCTATGAAATGAGAACCGAACAGGAGAATCCGGTTACAAAAGAAGAAGCATTCAAATAATCTAAGTCAAAGAAAAAGGGAAAGAAAAAGGAAAAATAAGATGGCATCTACAGTGACATCTCAGAAGATGATGAATAAGTAGATAACTTTGTTAGAAGACTGAAAAAGGGAACTGGTGACATATATAGAGGTAAGATTCCATTGATTTGTTTTAATTGTGATTGTATTGGTCATTTTACTAAAAAATGTCCTCATAAGAAAATGAAAAGAAATGAGGAAGATTATTCAAATATAAAACAAATATACAAAGGCAAAAGAAAAAAATAGAAAGTCTTCAAGAAAAGTTTCTGCACCAAAGAATACAACTCCTCATTAGATGAAGATGAAGTCAGTGAAAGTGAGATTGAAAGAGTTCTATTCATTGTAGTAGAAGAATCTGATAAAGAAGACACGGAAGAGTAATATGAAGAGGTAAAATTTGACTACAGAAAAGCACTGTTGAGTGTTATAGAAGTTATAAAAAGAGAAAAGAAGAAAAACACGTCACTACAAGAAGAAATAAAAAGAAAAGAGGAAACACAAAATTCCAACTGTAAAGAATTAGAGCATATGATCACTAAGTTAAAAATTCAATTTGAAGAAGAAAAAAAAATTGAAGAAACACTCAACGAACGGTTAGAAAAAGGAGAAAGGACCATGGGAAATTTGGAAGCAGAGATTGTCACATTGAGAAAATATCTTCAAAAGAAAAACATGCAGAATAGTTCTAAAGTATTGGACAAAATTATTAACAGTCAGAGAACAAATCATGACAAGTATGGACTTGGATACAATCAGACATAAATGGGATCAAGCTCCAAAGAAACAGATCAAGAAACACATCCAAGAAGATATGTAGAGACAATAAGAGGAGACGATAATTTTTACAAGAAAGATCACTTGGACACTCCTCCACTTAGAAGATTCAGATTTTTGAATCAACGACAGTTAGAAAAAAACATGCCTCAAGAAGAAGAAGGATTCAAAAGAGTAAATATTTCATAAGATATTCAACTCCTAGCTATCAAACTATCATTTTTGGTTTATGTTATGCATGTAATAATTTTGGACATAAAGCTATAAATTGCAGAGAAAATAACATAAACATAAACAACTTTGAAAGTCATGCACAAAATGGTTATCCAAGAAGGCCTAGTGAAATACAGAGAAGAAGATAAAACATGTTTGAATCTTTGAGCACTGAAGTGGAATGTTACAAGTGCAACAACTTTGGACACATGGCCAAAGATTGTAGAATGACAATCCCTCCTAGAGGATCACAACAGAATAACAACAATCAGATACAAGGGCCTCAACAAAGAATATGGATAAGAAAGAAGAATTAGTATAAAAATGAAGAATGCACACTCTCTCTATAAGCTAAACACAAGAAACACGGTTGGTATGTTGACAATGGTTTCTCAAAGCACATGACATGTGATGAGAATAGGTTTCTAACATTGAGAAAGGAAAGAGATGGACCAATCTCCTTTGGAAACAATGACTCATATAAAATCATTAGAAAGGGCACAATCATAATTGGAAACAAGGATACCACGGAAAACAATGTTCGACTAGTGGAAGATCTGAAACATAATATTTTAAGTGTAAGTAAAATGTGTGACTAAGGTCACAAAATTATTCGATTCATAGAAGTGTGAGATAAGAAAATCAGGTTCAGGAAAATTGGTTGCAATAGCTGTAATAACTTCAAGCAACATATATGTATTAAGTGAAATTAGAAATGAAAAGTGTTGTCTAGGAAAAGAATATGAAGTTTTGCTATGACACAGAAGAATGGGTCACATAAACTTTGATAACCTTGTCAAAGTCAGCAAAAAGGAAGCAGTAAGAGAAATTCCCTAGATCACAAAGCCAACCAACACATTAGGCAAGCAGTGTCAACAAGGAAAGCAAACAAATACTAGGTTCAAATCAAAGGAATACTCCACAACAAGAGCACTGAAAATTGTGCATACTGATCTAGTTGGACCAACTAGAACAAAGGGTTTAAAAGGTGAGAAATATTTTATGTTATTGGTTGATGATTTTGCAAGGATGAATGCAATTTGTTTTCTTAGGAAGAAATCAAAAGAATTTGAAAAATTCAAGGTATACAAGGAAATGGTTGAAAATGAAATGGATTCAAAAATCAAATGTTTGAGATATGATAACGGAGGAGAGTTTAATTCGAAGGAATTTATGGATTTCTGCAACAAGCATGGAATAAAAAAGACAATTATTCGTTGCTAGGATACCTCAACAGAATGGAGTTTTTGAAAGGAAGAACAAGACAATACAGGAAATGACTCGAACAATGTTAATGGATTCTAAGTTGACATATGTCTTTTGGAAACATGCAGTGCATACAATAGTTCACATTCAAAACAAAGTAATTCTCAGAAACAATAGTGATAAAACTCCCTATGAGATATGGAAAGGAAGACCAACGAATGTGAAGCACTTCAAGGTTTTTGGAAGAGAATGCTACATCAAAAGAGAAGATGGAAGAATGGGAAAGATTGATTCTCGTGTGGACAAAGGAATAATTGTTGGGTACTCGAGGACAAGGAAATCATACAAATGTTTCATTCTAAGGCTCAACAAAGTTGTGGAAAGAATCAATGTAACGATTGATGAGACAGGTGGATGAAGAATAAAGAAAGAAGAAAAGGAGTCAGTGGAATAGGTTTACGAAGAAGAATCAAAGGATGAAGAAGTAGAAGAAAGGGAAAATGAAGAAGATCAGATAGAAGTACAAGATCAAGAACATCAAGTACCTCCAAAGACACTTAGCAAACAAATACAAAATAATCACCCCTCACATCATATTATCGAGAACAAAGATGCAGGAGTTGAGACTAGAAGAATAAGTCATTCACTAGAACAACTACACCTAGCACTATTATCCTCGATTGAACCAAATAGTTTTGAAGAAGCCAATAGGGATGAATTATGGATAAAGGCCATGGATTAAGAATTGGATTAGAGAGAGAAAAATGACACTTGGGAATTGGTTCCAAGACCAAGTACACAAATGTGATCACACAAAGTGGGTCTTCAGAAACAAATTTAATGAAGATGGACATGTTACTAGGAACAAAGATAGATTGTTATGTAAATGATACACACTCGTTGAAGGTATCGAATTTGAAGAGATGTTTTCCCCAGTTGCTAGAATGGAAGAAATCATATTGATCCTAGCTTATGCATGCTCAAAGAATATTAAAGTGTATACGATGGAAATGAAATCGATCTTTCTGAATGGAGAACTAGAAGAAGAAGTCTACATTAAGAAACCAAAAGGATTTCAGTTGTCATAAAATGAATATTATGTGTGCAGGTTCAAGAAGGCCTTGTATGGTATAAAACATGCCCCCAGAGAATGGTATTCTAGACTGGACAAATATCTACAACAACAAGGGTTCATAAAAGGAAATGCAAAAAACAACCTATACATCAAGGTAACTCAAGATAATATTTTATTAATTGAAGTTTATGTTGATGATATTATTTTTGGAAGTGATGATGACAGGTTAAGCCATAAATTTGCAAAGTATATGCAAAATGAATTTGAAATGTCATTACTTGGAGAACTATCCTTCTTTTTGGGTCTTCAGATATGTCAAAGCAAGCAAGACATTTTAATTTCTCAAACAAAGTATATCATAGAAATGATAAATAGGTTCGGAATGGAAGATTGCAAACTAGTCAATACTCCTATGCAAACTAGTTACAAGTTAAGACAAGATGATGATTCAAAGTCTAAAGATCAGAGGCAGTACATGTCAACGATTATCAGCTTAATTTATGTTACAACATCCATAACATATGTAATGCAGCCAGATGGATAGGTGGCATGATTTCAAGCAACACCAAAGGAATCACATGTTCTAGCAGTAAAGAGGATATTCAAATATCTCAAGGGTACAAAAGAGTTTGGATTATGGTATCCAAAAGGAAATGATTTATCACTTATTTCCTACATAGATGTAGATTGGGAAGGTTGCATTGATGACCATAGAAACAAAAGTGGAGTAATGTTCTACTTGGGTGAGTTTTTGGTATCTTGGATAAGCAATAAACAATCATCAATATCATTGTCTACAACCGAAGAAAAGTATATTGCAACAACAATTTGTTGTACACAGGTTCTATGGATGAAACGAACTCTAATAGATATATAGATTGAGCATGATGAGCCCATTCTAATATATTGTGATAATACAATTTCAATCAATATCGCAAAGAATCCAGTGATGCACTCCAAGACGAAGCACATTCCAATAAAGTATCACTTTCTATGGGAACATGTTGCAGAGAAGATCATTAAAGTTGAATATGTGGGAAAAAAGAACAAGTTGCATATATCTTTACAAAAGCAGTTCCAAGGGAATATTTTGAGTATCTTCGACAAAGAATTGGAGTAATTTATACTCCAAAATGAATTCTTTTTAATTCTTATATTATATGTCTTAGACTTACATGAGGAAGCACCATATAGAGGATAGTTCAGTTTGGGGGAGTAGTTTCAGGAAGATTTCAGTCAGGGGGAACAGCCCTAAGGACAGTTCAGTTAGGGGGAGCAGTCCTAACGGGAAGTTGCCTTTTCCATTGATGTCAAACGGGGAGAGATTCATCAGATGCATGGATAGAGAGTTAGATTCTTAGAGAGAGAGCACATAAGCATGTTTCTAGGGGGAGCGATGGTCACAAGGGGAGCACACGCGATATGACTTCAATATTGCTTAAGAGTGTTTCCATCAATGCCAAATGGGGATATTGTTGATTAATTGGGTTTGTTTTTATTGATGTCAACTGTTGAAGCAAGTCCAGTAGCCCCAACCTTATGGTTAAGGGACTTAAGTTTGTTTTATGTATAATGGTACAAAGGTTAGTATATTTGTAGGTAAGAATATTCTATATGGATAGTACATGTCATTCCATTTCCAGTGATATGTGGAACTTCACATAACTCCTCACGGTTAGAGAGTTATGGCCTTGTGAAGTCATAGAACTCTCATGAGTTATATAGAAGGTAAAATAAGTCAAATTATTCTAGAAGGTCCTGGAAGAAGTTGACTAGTCAAGTGGGTGAAACTAGGAATTAATCATGGGTTAAGTTGTTGCAATAAGAAAATAATTAACAATAAATTAGTTTCAACTAGAAGTGGAGAGTTTAATATTTGTGGTTAAAGTGGTTATAAGTGGACAAGTGGCTAGTAGTGGGTTAGCCCTAAATGAAGGAAATTGGGTTAAGTTGGTTAGAAGGTAACCCCTTGAGGAAGCTACATGGAAGTATAAATAAGAGAGAAAGGTTCTCCTATTAGCACCTATTGAGCACATTGAATATCTATTATTATGTAAGGTTTATTGCAGGTACTCATTAATACATCTGAAGTTACACAAGTCTGAGGTAACACGAAGGGTTGACGACGAAAGTTTCAGAATTGCAAAAATACTGAAAAAAACCCTAGTTTTTGAGGTGTACGTGGGCTGCAGTGAAGAAGGGCGCGTACGTACACGGGATGGTAGTATAATAGGGCACGCGCATGTGGGAAAAACCACAAAATTTTGAGTTGTTGAGGGTGTCAAGTTCTCAGAGTTTGAAAGAAAGCTTCTAGGAAGGTCTACAATGATCAGGTACACCAGATCTATCTACAGATTCAAAAGGTATGTCATATTCTTATGTGTATTTGGATATTGTTGTCTTCATGAGATATGGTTATGGGATTTTGAGTTTTTTCCCTAGAGAGGGTGATGGATGTATGGAAATTATGGTATGAACTAGATCTACATAAATATAACACTGATATGTTGGTATTGTTCATTGGTTCAAGTGTTGAGACATAGTTGTATTTCTTGGGACATGGTTGAGGGTTTTAGTTGTGAAGTTGTTGTGAAGTTCTTTGAATGGTGTGAGGCTTCATATCAGTGAGGGTTTTATTTCTAGTCCATGTGAGGATTATTACACTTGTTCATGATTGTACACACATGTATGACATATGACTAGAAAGACATAGATGCACTTGGTTAAGGATGAATAAGATGATGTATTCACATAACAAAACTATAGATAAGACACAGTGACAGGTTGCAGATTGATGTGACAGAGGCAACAAAGTGTTTGAATTTTCGGAAAAGGTAAAAACCCTATCTTACTGAAGTTTATGTAGGCTGCAGTATAGACATGTCGCATACATACGTAGGTTGCAGTATAGAAAAGGAACATATATACACGATATGCAATATATATAGGTCATGTACCTGTTGGGTTTTGTTGGTAAAGGTTGAGTACAAGTACAGGTTGGTTACAGGTTAGTGGCACAGGTTGGTTACAGGTCAATGGCACAGGTTGTTTACAAGTTGTTGGTATAGGCTGGTACATGTTTACAATGGAATATCTTACAGTGACAGTGTCGTAGTGGTTTCATCATTTGACACTTATATTTCAGGCCGGTAGGATAGGACAAGGATAGGTTATTGTAGCCACCTTCTGATTGTAGCCAGAGAAACTAGGGGATTGCAGCCCCCTTCTGGTAGTAGCCAAATAATCATGGAGTTGGAGCTTTCCTCCGGTTGTAGCCTGGAATATAGGGGGTTGGAGCCTCCTTCCAGTTGCAGCTGGAGAACAAAGGAAGTTGGTGCTTCCAATGAATGTAATTCTTAAAGACATATAAGAAAAAACATTTTGTGGTTTTCTCCCGCATTTGGTTTCCACATAAAAATATTGGTGTATTGTGTATGTGTATGATAGCTCATTGTTCATGGTTTATTTACTCTGCTTATTGGATGATAATTATATATTGATCATAAATATAAATAACATTTACATACTGTGGCTAAAAGGATTAAAAATATTTATTACTGATTCACCCCCCCTCTCAGTAATCCAACATTGTTCCGTATTCAAAATGTAGATTGTTGTGTCGATTGCTTCTCTCTAAAAGGTGTCTGGTAGTTTGGCTTCATTCAACATTATTCTATTGATTTCTTGTACAGTTATGTTCTTCCTTTCTACAACTCCATTTTACTGTGGATTCCTTGCTACCAAAAAACATCTCTTGATTCCATGATTCTCACAGAATTCATCAAGTTCATAAGATGTAAACGCACCTCTTCTGTTTGATCTTAAGAACTTTATTTTTAAATCAATCTCATTTTCAACTAAGGATTTGAAAGATTTAAACTTCTCAAATGCTTCATATTTTTATTTAAGAAATGTAACACATGTCATTCTTGTATAATCATCAATAAGAAACATACAATAACTCTCACCTTTTAAATTTTGTGTTATTGTTGGCCCACAAAGGTTTGTTTGTACAATTTCCAATGGCTTTGATGTTGAGTACTCCTTTTTTTTGAAACTTACTCTTGTCTGCTTCTTGTGATGAAATGGCTTGCAAATAGTGTTGACAGGTTTTGAGATCCTTGGCATATCTCTTACTTCGTGTTTCTTACTTAGTTTTACTATATTTTCAAAGTTTATATGACCCATCCTTCTATTCCATAACAAAATTTCATTTACTTGTCCCATACAACATTTTTCTCCTTTGAAATCATCGAGAATGTATACATTGCTCAGGGTTATGTTTTCTTTTGCCACTGATCTTCCTGAACCTTCTTTCCTTATCTCACATATTTTAGAATCAAATGTGAGGTTGTAACCTTGATCACACATTTTACTGACACTTAGAATATTTGTAAGTTTTAAACCTGCGAAGTAAAGCAATGCATATAGATTTTTAAGAAATTAATCAATGGCTCATACACATAATACACAGAGATCTTTACCGGAAACCCTCAACCGGGAAAACCTTTCTTTTTCATTATATCAAATTTCACCATTCGCCATACAATATATACAATGTTTTTAGGTATTCCGTAGATACCAAAACCCTAATCCCTTAATCTGGGATTAATTTACAAATTAGCTAAAAATAGCAAAATCCGCTAAAAATAGCAAAAACCGCCCCAAAAACCGCCCCTAGGTGAAGGGATCGTCAGACGCAGTCGTCGTATCTGACGCACCCACACACACACACATGCAAAGAATATAACACATACTCAACAATATTGACATACAAGAAATTTTGTGTTTTAGTCTTTCCATCATCAATAATAATGGTACCTTTTCCAATTATCCTTACAAAAGCATTAGCCCCAAAGGTAACACTGCCTCCTTTTTCATCCTTTATGGTGAGAAATTTGTTCTGATTCCCTATCATTTTTTTTGAACATCCACTGTCAATGTACCATTGGATTCCTTTGTCTTGAGCATACATTGCAAGTCCACATTCTTCCTTATTTGGTTCTTCTTGCTTCTTTTTCCACACCTTTGTGTATTCTTCTCTATGCTTGGTAAGAACATATTCTTCCCTATTTTGTTTGGAAGACTTTTTTATGTCACTTCTACAATCACATGCTATGTTCCCATAGTTATTGCACTTATAACCTTCAGTGTTGTAATCAAGTAGGGGAGAAAATGAATTATAGTTTCTATCAACAAACCCATGAGAACTTATGGTTTTGTTTCTCACATAATCATTCTTTGAGGTTTTATAAGAACCTATATTTCTATATCTCACATGATCACTTCTTGCATAATCTTTACAATCTATTGCTTTATGACCAAAATTATTGCAAGAAAAAAAATAGCCAAGAAATAAATTTTGGTACCATTTTATGAAAGATATTCTTGGTGGAAGAACTCTTATGAACTCATTCTTGTGGGAAGAATCAGATTTGTGATGCTCATCATTTCCTTTCCTACTACTTCTTTCATTGTTTGGAGCCTTTGAGAATATTGAAATTTAGTATTTTCTTCATTTTCCTTTTCCGATGGCTTTGTGACCTTAGTGCTTGCATCTCCCTCAGGGTTCTTTTAATTTTCATCATAGCCAAGACCTATATTGATGAATGGTGACCTTTGGAAACTAAGAATATTACCTAATATTTCAATACTCTTTCCAAAATTAAAGCTTATATTCAAATTCTCAATTGTTTTCTCTAGTTCCTTCTTAAGGAAACAATTTCAACCTCTAGCTTCTTGCATTTTTATTTATTTTCTTTCAACCGACTTCTCACCACTTTTTTTATCCCATTTTCCTCTTCTAGTTTAGTCTTAAGGATGATAACTGTATTATCTGTTTCTTCAAGATCAAGATCCTCATTTTCATATTTATGCAATTTCTCTTTATGCTTTTTATTCTTTCCCCTGAGTCTATCTATTTGTTCTAAGGCACTAAGATGTTCTTCTTCAAGATTTACTTCCCCATCAATGTATTCTTCTTCTGAATATGTTTTTTATTTCTGATTTTCTTCATTTTCTTTATCATTAGACTTTGTATCCATGACTATGAAGAGGGATTCTTCTTGACCGGACATGTGTGCTCCTGATATCTTCCTTTAGACTGTTTTTAAAGGAACCCGCTCTGATACCAATTGTTTAACTTATTCTTATACTGAGAGGGGGCGGGGGTGAATCAGTATAAAAAATTATTTAATTCATTTAACCATTCATCAATCATTTATTATCTAAGAAAAAATAATAACATATAAACTCAAATCACAATGCACAAAGTTTAACATGGAAACCCAATCAGGACAAATCCATAAAACTTATCTTTATAAATGTATGTAGGCACCAACCTACTATTACAAATATTGTAGGCAACAAAATATTGGAGACACCAATCTCCTTAGTTGAGCACCAACTCAACAATATGTAGGAACGAACCTACTGGAGACACCAACTCAACAATATGTAGGAACGAACCTACTGGAGACACCAATCTCCTCAATTGAGAACCAAATCAACAACACCTATAGGCACCAACCTATTGTTACAATATTAGAAAGCACCAATATGATGGAGACACTGATCCCCTCACCTGAGCACCAACTCAACAAGATATGTGCAGACACAAATCCAAGATATTCACACACATAGTGCTTCTGACTTCACCTACATGATTCATTCCACATAAAATCCTTCAAATCCTAGTCACATGTATCCTTCATGCCTTAATGAGCCTCATAACATCATTCTCAGAATATAATCCCCGACGACAACATCAAAACCTCAAAAACACACACATGACAGCATCACAGACCTTTAGTCCTTCATATCATACCTTTAGAACAAAAAAGACCTGAAGAAAACCCCTTAGACTTCTCTTGCACACCTTTATATACTAGAAAGACACCCCAACTCCTTTAGGATTATTCCAGAGAACCAACATGAATGTGAAGATGATATAAAGAAATAAACTCATATCTATGCAGATGTCTAGATCTGATAATGTTACCAAGTACTTCATGAGGATCACTCAGGTGCATGATCATCTTGCAGCCATAGGGAAGAAACTGGATGATGTAAATATATTAATGTGGCATTGAATGGTTTTCCTAAGTCTTGGGAACCATTTGTCAAGGGAGTATACGCTTGGTAAAAACTCCCATATTGGTAGAGGATTTGGGATGATTTAATCCAGGAAGAGATTCGAAAGAGTCTAAAAGTAGCAAGTAGGGAAGTAGTGATGAGAGTTTATCTCTTGTCAGTAAGACAAGGAAGGGAAAAGGAAATAGTTCCAACAAGAAGGGTAACAATGATGGAGGATCATCGTAGCCAGGGAAGAAGAAGGACTTGAGTAAAATCAACTAATTGTCATGCCAGAAGAATGGATATTATGCATCTCAATGTCCAGAGAAGAATAAAGGAAGAGTAAATACGTAAACAAAAACATCAACATAGACACAACTAGATGAGTTTGCAGTGACGTTTGAAAAAGATTTCTCACTAGTTTATTTCCTTTCTATCAGCACAACTACCAGAGTGTGTGGTACTTGGATAGTGGTGTATCTTGTCATATGATAGAAGCATGAGCGCTATTTAGAATTCTGACAAAGAGGGAATCATAGGTTCATGTGGAGCTTGGTGATTATGCCAAGTATATAGTGAAGGGAGAGGGAACAATTTTGTTCTAGCTTGAGTTAAGAGGTTTGTTTGATGCCCAAGATGTGCTTTATGTACCAGGATTGAAGCATAAATTGCTTTCAGTGTCATCTATGGAGGACATGGGTTTTTCCATTAATTTACAAAGAGGGAAAGTACTCATATGTCTAGAGAAAGCTATTCCAGAAATAACATTGTTCATTGGGGTTAGAGAGGGAACTTTATATAGGTTGCAGGAAAAGCTTGTTCAGGCCTCGGTACACGAAAATGAAAACCTATGTGAGATATGGTATAAGAGGTTGGGAAACCTTTGTTGATTTTTTTAGCTTTAGGAGGTATTCCCACTAGAGGCCAAGGTTCCAGGCATGCACGAATTTTTGATGGCACCGGTTTTGATTATAAGTTCAGTGAAATCAAACTAGAAATGAGGCTAGGTACTCATGGGAACGTTGGTGTGATTTGTCGGTTTGTGTAGGGGTGCCACACCCACAAAGAGGATTAAAATATTCTAATTAATTGTTGAGTTTAGGAAGGGATCCTAAAATCATTCATTGGACTCCTATATAAAGGAGAGATGTCATTGTGAGATTCGATCATCATAGTGTGGAATCATGGAGTTAACATAAGTGAGTAAACACCTGTGTTAAGGAGTATGGAAATTGTGGTAGGGATAGTTTTTCACCTAGGTGATATGACCTAGGGTTTATGGATCAAAATGAAAAAGTGAGGAAGGCCGCATGTGCGAAGAAAATCGAGCTTCGAAGATTATACATAGTTTGCATGAAGGTGAACTGTGTATATACACTGATTATAGAAGGGCGAATCATGTATAGGGTATATGCGGGTTGCATGAGAGCAAACAACGTATGTCAACGGGTTTCTAGTAAGGTGAATCACATATCTATTTTTTTGGGTAGGTACAAATATGTATAGATTAACAGGTGATGTCAGGAGGTCATACAGGTGATCTACAACATATTCTTCGAAAGATGGTATTTCAAAAATATTGTTGAGGTTTGGTTTTTTGATTTGTATATTGGAGAGCAAGGGTGTTCTAAGTTTTGTTGACTTTGGAGGACAAGGTTTTCCTCGTATTTTTGGTGATATTGTATTGGTTGGGAGGGTTGTTTTTTCCCTCAGGATTTCTAATGTTAACAAGTTTACATAACATAATTATTGTATCTCTTGTGTATTGATTATTAATATTCGATCTTGTTGTTTCTGCTGCATATGTTTAAGGTAAAGAATTTCAGTGTAAATTTGTTCAGTGATAATTATATCACTAGAAAGCAATTTCTAGATCTGAAATTAGTCACATAGAGTTTCATGAGAAAATTGAAAACCTACACTATAGGGTGTTTCTGATTCATAGGGATATTGTTACATGTCTTCCAAAGTTTAGTGTTGAGCAGTAGGGACTGTGCAAAGGGTATGCACTTGGAAAGAATGCCAAGGTTTATTTTCCAAGAAGTGAGAGTAGGCCCAAGGGGATCTTGGATATTATACATTCAGATACGAGTGGGATGATGTTAGTAGAATTAATGGAGGGAGCATTGTACTATGTGACGTTCATAGATTATTTTTCTAGGAAAACCTGGATCTTCTTTATGAATACCAAGGATGAGGTCTTCAATCGGTTCTCGGAGTTCAAGGCTCATGTGGATAACCATAAAGGGAATAATATAAAGGTATCAAGGTCAGATAATGGGGGAGAGTACACCTTTAATGACTTCAAGTATTTCTGCAAGGAAGTAGGGATCAAGAGGGAGTTGAGAGTATCATACAATCCTCAATATAATGGGGTTGTAGAGAGAAAGAAATAGTCCCTCATTGATTTTTCTAGGGATATGATACATGATTAGGAGTTTCCTATGTTTATTTGGGTACATGTGTGAAACATGACAATATATGTGCAAAACAAGAGTCCTCACATGATATTTTGGGATAGGAATATGGAGGAGGCATTCTCAAGGGTGAAGCCATAGATAAGACATTTAAGGATATTTGATTGTCTAGTATACAACTATGTTCTTGTGGAGAAGAGTATGAATTTGAATCCTTTAGGACAAAAGGGTATATTTGTGGGGTACAACAAAACCTCAAAGGATTACAAGATCTTCATACCAACACAACAAAAGAAATTTGTGAGCAGAGATGTTAAGTTTGAGGAGAACTTGGCGTCTAGAATATATTAGGAGTCACCATAAGTGATAGAGGATGATAAGCATCAAGATCCAAAGAATGAGAACCAGTCAACAACTTTTAGTTCATGGAGTCAGAATTCAGGTGGGGAGGAGAAGTTATCCCCTTCCAGTTTTGTCAGACGACCCAGGTGGCTATTGCAGACATTGAGGGATGCTTGTGAGGCTCCTAGGAGTGCATTTAGGGAGAGAAGGTCTCCAAGGAAGTTTCCTAACTATATGGTTCTTATGAGTAGCATCATTGATGTTGAGCCTTCCAGTTTTGAGGAAGCAACAAATAATCAGGTTTGGTGGGATTCCATGGTGGAGGTGTACACCTCTATTATGAGGAATGATGTTTGGGACATAGTGTTGTGATCAGAGAGGAAGTTTTTTGTGATTTCTAGGTGGCTCTACAAGATCAACCATGTTCCATATGGTAGCAACGAGAAGTTCAAGGTGAGGTTCATGGTGAGAGGGTTCTCCCAAAAAGAGGGAGTGGACTACGAGGAGACATTTTCTCGAGTCACCAGGTATGCTTATATTCAAGCTAATATTTATATTTCTTTAGTTACGAGGTCGATGATTCAATATATGGATGTGAAGAGACCTTTCCTCAATGATATCATTGAGGAATAAGTTTATATAGAGAAACCTCATGGACTTGAGGTACATGAGAGGGATTCTCATGATTGTAGGCTTAAGAAAGCATTATATAGACTAAAACATGCACCCAAGGTATGGTATTATAGGATTCATAGATAATTATTGAGTATGGAATTTAAAAAGAGTGAAATGGATCCTAAATTGTACTTCATACATGTTGGTGTTGATCCACTCATCTTGGTGTTGTACCTGGATGATTTGTTTCTCACAGGTGTAGAGGAGATTATTGGAGGGTGTAAAGTAGATTTCACTACTGAGTTTGAGATGCAATACATTGGATTGATGCATTATTTATTAGTGTTAGAGGTATGGTAGGTATCAAGAGAGATATTACTTAGATAGGGAAAGTACGTAGTAGATATTTTGAAGAGATTTAGGATGGAGGATTGTAGATCGATGGCTACACCTATGGTTACCAATATGAAGAACATTGTCACTTCAGATTCATAGTTGGTGGATCCCAGGATATAAAAGCAACAGATAGGGTCCTTTATGAATTTGTTCAACAATAAACCACCTTATATATTTTGTTGTGAACAACTTGAGTCAGTTCATAGTGGAGCCGAGAAAGGTGCATTAAATAGAAATGAAGCATGTGCTTAGGTACTTGAGACGTACAATGGAGTATGGGTTGAGGTATTTTGGAGGTAATGGAGTGAGGTTGCATGGATATTCATGGTGATGTAGACCCCCCACCTCTCCTTGGGGCTGCGCGACCTCCCGGTCAAGGATCATTCATTAACTTGGAGTCAGATCGACTCTTCAGGCCTCTGTTAGACCCTCAATTCAATGTACATAGGCCCCCTTCATGTTAAGTCACAAGTCCTATGAAACCCATGGGCTTGTGCTAAGCCCTTGTTCTCTTTGAAAATTGAATAACACGTGCTAGCTCCCTATGCTATGCCCCTTCCTTCATATGACCTCGGGCTATGACCTGGGGCTAGCCTCAAAAGGCACTTTAGGCTTCAATCCTTCGACGATTTTCAAAACATGATTCCACGAAATCTCCGGAGTAACAAACCTCCAAAGCTCACAATCTCCTGACACACGTTCTCTACTATCAATGACCCGGATCTATTTTAGCTTCGCTTATTCTCCCTTGTAATCTCTCTGAAATTCACAATCTACAGAATGGTTGATCTGACGACACATGTCCTCCCTTATCCTACAATCATGATGAAATCTGACACTTGGGCCTTCGAGAGTTATTAACTCGCACGACCCCACTTTCCTCTGAAGTGGATATCCTCTGAATTGGAAGATCTGCTAACACCTGTCCTTGCTGGCAGATGACTCAAATGAAGTTCGACTCTCCAGCCTTTAGTAGTTCTTGTTCAAGACACTACTTTTTCTCCCTTAGTGACTTTTCTACGAAATGGCAGATCTTCTACCACATGTCCTTTTCCAACGGATGGTTCCAATGAACTATGATGCTTCGACATTTAGGAGTTCTCTCACACTTATACTCCAATTCCTTCGAAGTGCTTATGTTCCGAAGTGCAGGATCTGGTGACACTTGTCCTTACCAATGGACGAACCAGATTTGCTTTGACTCCCAGCTCTTCAGGAGTTCTCCCGGAGTGCTTCCTTCCGGAATCCACGATCTAATCCCAAGTTCCTCTGGCGATCAATGACCATGAACTACTTCGACTCTCGTCTCTTCAATATTTCTTCAACCTTGTTCAAATGCCTCCTCCCAAAGCATCAAACCTCCGTACTTTCAGATCTCTCGCCACGTGTCCTTTGCAATGGACGATTGCGATCTACTCCACTCTTCGGAGCTTCAGGAGTTTTGCGCACTCCTCAACTGATAACTCTTGGAGTGATATTTCCCCAGAGTTTCAGATCTGTTGACACGTACCCCTTCCCAGCGCCGACGGCTAGGATTTACTCTGGCCTTTGATGATTTCACACTCTGATTGTCCGAGAACTCCCAAAGTACTTCTTCTCTAGAGTCTTAGATCTTCTGCCACCGATAACCCTGGATGATGGATGGTTCCTATCCTCTTTGGGACTTTGGGACTTCAGCAAGTTCGTTCTCATGTGCACACAAAGACAATAAAACTCATGCGCTTTACCTGGATCTGACGGATGTCGATCCCTTAGGCTTAGATATAATGGCTGGGATCTTTCTCCTCCTTGGTGTGCTCCTTCTGACGTCTGGATGTCAATCGAACAGTCCAGATCTCTCCCTGCATCTGATCTGATGACTGCTATTGATCCTTCTCCTGAGCTTCTTCATTCTCCCGAGATTGGGAAAATTTGTAAGTGTTCAAAGGTTTCGGCCTCTGAACCTTCTACTGCAAGCCCGAATGCTTGGGTCTTGACTTTTTCTTCTCCTCATGAGCTTTGGAACTTGGAACAAGTCTATCTTCTGTGCACTCCTTGCGCTTGACAGGCCTTCAGATGGATGTCTTTCAACACTTTGTCTGAGTGTTGGCCTGGTGCACTCCTTGCACAGGTCTTCCTCTAGAGTATTCAACAACTTTGTTTCACATTGAGCTTCAACTGCTCAAACCTCAAAGGTCTTTGTCCCTTTTGTTCCTCGAAGGGATATATGTGCCGTCTTGGAAACTTATGCTCCAGAACTTCTTCCTGAGCTTACAGAGTGTTCAGTAACTCTATGCATGTCCTCCTTTGACACTCCTCTTCTTAGAAATCGAAAGAGAGTTCACTTATGCACACTTGCACCTACTCGATGCCCTCCTGGCAGAGCTCTACAGAGTTCTCGATAACTCTGTTCTACGCTTACTCCCGCACAAAATTTCCTCCTGGGTATCCAATAATCCCGAGGCTCCTCCCGAGTCTGTAAACTGCTCTGGTGTGCCCACCTAGCACGTTCTCCTTTGAACTTGTAACAAAATTCAAATAAACACTCCTTGTGTTGGCTCACAGAGTTTCTAGCACTTTGTTGCACACTCCTTGCGCTTAGCCTAAAGAACCCATAACATTTTTAACAACCTCATAGACAGATAGTGAAGTCTATCCGTTCCCTGCAGATGGAATCTATCTCACACCTACAACATACATAACCACATATAACATTCATAAAAAACACATAAACACATAAAGAATCATATGTAGCAAAAACTTTTTTTTTCATTAACATGAATGTCTGATTAGAATATGTGTGGGCTAAACTGCAACGGAGTCTCAACTCTCTCCTCTTCTCTTCTCTACCTTCTACTGCCTCTAATGGGAATGTGTTACCATCTAAATGACAAAAGGGGATCCTCGATTGTTTTTCTCTAACTCACCTAACCTCATGAGTTACATTGAATTACATTCAATGGCCATCTAGTCTGGATCGGATCTAGATCCCTCCTACTGTCAGCCATTTAAGAAGATCTTATCTACAGCCTATACAAAGGCATGGCTTGTCTCTGATCAAGCCTTACAACATTTACTTGCATTAATTTAAAATTTAAAATTTAAATTTCGAGGGAAAAATGAGAGGGTTTGCGCCTCTCCCCTCCTTGAATGCGTGTTGATGACCTGGAATGTTGGCGCACTATTGAGGTGTAGCGATGCTCCTGCATCATACTCCACTGCTGGGAAAATCATGAGCTCCTCCGTCCCAATGTTGAAATCCCCTTGGATCCAAAACTCTCCTTTAGAGTTGTTCTCTTGCTCCTCTTCTTTCCTATTGTTGATGTTGTTGCTTCTTCTTCTTCCCTGCTGCTATGGAAGGATCTCCTCTATTCAACTTCCCCTCGTTGACTTCTTCTGTTGCTAAACTCACCATAAAATTTCTTATATCCTCAATGACCTCTTCCAGCTGCTCTGCTGGCTGGCTCTTCTTTTGTAGTCTGCTCGGCTGGAACTCTTCTTCCTCATACACATCAAAGGGCAGATCATCCAGATCACCCATGTTAATTTGTTCTTCTTTGGCATTATCTTTCCACCCTGCTACAGAATCTAGTTCTGTAGTCTCATCATTGAGATGCTGCTCAGCTTCCTCCTCTAGAAGATTATCTTCTGTCAGCTCCTCTTGGGCTGGTTCAACTCCAACTTCCCCTTAGACTGGAATTCATGTTTGATCTGCTTGATTGTCTCTTCATGGAAGTCATTTAATTGAATTGAGGGTCTAGTAGAGGCCCAAAGAGTCAATCCGACTCCAATTTATTGAATGATCCTTGACCCAAAGGTTGTTCAGCCCCGAGGAGAGGTGCGGGCTCTGCATCAAGTGGTATCAGAGCTTCATTTTTCTTGCAGATAACAGGAAAATATGAGAAGGTGAATAGAGATAGTTTGATAACATCAAGTGGTATCATAGATGAATTTCGCCTATAGACAGTAGGTGAAGGAGGAAACAAAGTGTGATGATCTCAGTTGCAGAGTAGACAACAGACAACCACGTGGGCAATCTTGAGGCTCCTCTTGAGTCTGTAAACTGCTCTGGTGTGCCCACCTGGCACGTTCTCCTTTGAACTCGTAACATAAGTCAGATACGCACTCCTTGTGTTGGCTCACAGAGTTTCCAACACTCTGTCGCGCACTCCTTGCACTTAGCCTAAAGAACCCATAACGTTTTTAACAAACTCACAGACAGATAGATAGTGAAGTCTATCTATTCCTTGCATATAGAATGTATCTCACATATACAGCATACATAACCACATCTAACATTCATAAAACACACATAAACACATAAAGAATCATATGTAGGAAATACTTTTTTTTTCATTAACATGAATGTCTGATTACAATATGTGCAGGTTGGACTGGAACAAAGTCTCAACTCTCTCCTCTCCTCTCTTCTCTACCTTCTATTGCCTCTACTAGGCATGCGTTACCATCTAAATGACAAAAGAGGCTCCTCGACCCTTTTTCTCTAACTCACCTAACCTCATAAGTTACTTTGAATTACATTCAATGGCCATCTAGTCTGTATCAGATCTAGATCCCTCCTACTGTCAGCCATTTGAGGTGACCTTATCTATAGCCTGTACAAAGGCATGGCTTGGCTCTGCTCAAGCCTTACAACATTTACTTGTATTAATTTCACATTTAAATTTAATTTTTGAGGGAAAAATGAGAGGGTTGGCGCCTCTCCCCTCCTTGAATGCACGTTGATGAGCTGGAATGCTGGCGCGTTGCTGAGGTGGAGCGATGCTCCTGCATCACTTGGTGGAGCCAAGACAAATGCATTAGATAACAATGAAGCATGTGATCAAGTACTTGAGAGGTACAATGGAGTATGGGTTGAGGTATATTGGAGGTGATGGAGTGAGGCAACAGGGATATTCAGACTCAAATTGGGCAGGGAGTGCAGTAGAAAAAAAGTGTTTATAGTGAGTTGAGTTTTATTTAAAGAAATTATTTAATTAACATTAGTGAATTAAATAATATCCATTGATCTCAAGTGAGGTGAGAAGTAATATCAACCATCAATCACTTTGGAGATTAGGGTTAGGTCATAACTCAATTTTATAAAAGCATGGAAAGGGTGAAGGAGAAGACACCTGATACTTGTGTGGGACATTAAGAGATTGTTTGACACAGAGAGCAGAGAAGGATTTTTTTCTCAAGGATTGGATCATGAAGGAATGTGATGTAAAGAGATCTTGGATAGGTGGAAAAAGACTTCCATCTGAATATCTAGGCCAAAGGAAGAGAGATAGAAAGTGTGTAGTAGAGGGATCGATCGCCACATACAAGGCATGTATTCTGGTATGAGTCACATAGATAACACATGTTTCAATGTATAGGAAGAATGAATAATATGAGTATTCTATTACAGGCTGCATGAAACAATGTGGGTATCAATGTATAAGTCACACTTTAGCCATACATGATCGACCAATCATGTTTTGATGTACTTTGTCTCTTTTCTAATTGGGCCTTTTCCCTAGTAAGGGATCCCTTGTAAGCTTTGAATTTATTTGAATGATAAGCTTAGTTGATGGACTAATGTCTTTGTGTATTTTGTTTGATATTTTTGTTTCTAGTATTACTTTTGCTATATTTATTTGAGTTGATTATTCCAATAGTGTATGTTTTTTTGTGATCCGCAAATTTGATTTACAACAAGAAAATCACTAGATAACAATATACCTATGTGTCGGGATAGGAAATTTCAACATCTAGGGTTAAGCAATCTGTAGTTCCTTTGGTTAAGAATTGTATTGTCAAAATTGGGGGTTGAGTCATGAAAATTAACTTATATAATACAAATCTAGGAACCTATGATTTAATCGTAGGAGTGGATTGACTTGAATCCTAACAAAGTCACCAAATTAATGAGAACTCTCTAGAGTTCTCAGTTTTTTAGAGTGGCTATTTTTACTCATGTTTCAAAAAGTGGATCTACCGATAGCACCATTTTTTTGGGAGGTGGTTAAAATTTCAACTTGTTTGAAATCACATGCTTGACATTGGAAATAGAACCATGAAATTGACCATTGAATCAAAAAATGATGTTTCCAGTAGCACCATTTTTTTGGGAGGTGGTTAAAATTGCAACTTGTTTGAAATCACACCCTTCACATTGCGAATAGAACCTTGAAATTGACTCTTGAATCGAAAAGTGATTCTACTAGTAACACCACTTTTTTTTGGAGTTAAAACTATGACATAATTGAAACTGTGGCCTTGACCACTTGCACTGCCACAAATAAAACACTAAAAATGGACCCCTAAATCTGAAAATATTATAACTTGATAATTTATGTATAAAA
>JASDQU010790128.1:180670-242274 GCA_032191745.1 Picea mariana | reverse complement strand
AAAATAAACAAATTTTTTTTTTTTTTTTTTTAACTAAAACACAAATTTTAAGAACAATTAAAACATAAAAAAAAAAACAACAAAACTTAAAAAACCAATAAATTTCAAATTTTAAATATATTAAAATCTTGCATATTCTCGTGGTCATCTTGAAATCAAAGAATGAGATTGTGAGTATTAAGTCCCTTGCATATATGAATTTGCACTTTTTTAATCTATAATCTATAAATATGGATTATAGATTTATAATCACTCTCCGTAGTTTTGAGCGTGGCATATCTGTGGTTTTGAGCGAGCCAACCACCCTCTATGGTTTTGTACTCCCTGCGGTTTTGAACACGCGATTTTGAATTCTCGGTTGTGAGCGAGTATTTTCTTCAGATTTGAGTGAAACAATGTCTGCGGATTTTAGCGAGGCAAGTCTCCTGTTTTAACAAATAATAATTTGTTGTTTTGAGCGAGTCGAGTCTGCAACTTTGAACGAGGGAAGTATACGGTTTTAACAAATAATAATATGCGATAATATTTATTTGTATGTCAAACGATGAAAAAAACATATTTTTTTTCATGATGAAAAATAATTTAATTATAATTGAAGAAATTGCTTTATAAGTATGTGTTTTAACCTACAAATATAAATTATGTGTAAAATTTATATACCTTATAAATAGTATATAATATAAATTATGTGTAAAATTTATATACCTTATAAATAGTATATAAGTGAAAAGATTTTCAAATAAATTAAAATAAGTCTTTCTTAATATAAAAAACTAAATTAAAATAAGTCTTTCTTAATATAAAAAACTTCATAAATAATGTGAATTATTTTTTTAGTTTATTCAAAGTTTTTGCCTTATAATTAAGAGTTTAGTTAGTGCATTGCAATTAATAAAACAAATATTGATCACCTGAGCAAGTGTTCATAAATATATATTTTTAAAGGCACCTCAAAATAACAATTGTTATTTATTTTCTCTTCTTTTCAATATGAGCACCACCTATTTCAAAAACTCATCCTTTCAGGGGGAGGCCCCGCAAAGTCACCCTAGAGATCCTTTATGAATATATGGAATCATCAGAAAAAAGGGGAGAAGAAAGAGATGCCAAACTCCAAATAGAGCTAGAGGTAATGCTTGATTAAAAAATTAGACCCTTCGAAGAGACGATTCAAACTATACATGATAGTTTGGTAGGGTTCAAGAATCAATTGCAAACAATTAAGGATATAATTCAAGAAATGACAAAACAAAAACATTCAACCCAAGAAGGATAGGTTGAATAAAATCACAACTTGAGAGATAGGATAAAAGAGATAGAAGAAAAACTAACCAACAATTTGACCCTTAGTAGTCTAAAAAACAAATTGGATATCAAACCCATCAAAGAGGAAATGAATAAGATAATTGAACTGGACCATGAGCATAATAAAAGAGTCTTGAACCTCATAATTTTTGGTATAAAATAACAACAAGAGGAGGATACACTATCAATAGTAAAAGAAGAATTAAAAAGTAAATCACAAATTGAAACAACTTACCTCATAGAAGCAAAGAGGCTAGGAAAAATAATTGATCATAAATATATGTTGATCCGTGTAAAAGTACATTTTAATGACCATCAATATATCATACTTAGAAAATCTTTGAGCTTAAAAGGGTCAAGAATATTTATAAAAGAAGACCTCATTGTTGAAGACCAAGCTGAATCAAGGAAGGAAGTTCAAAAGGTAAAAGAGGCTAGGAAAGAAGGAAAATGGAAAATAATTAGAAATTGAAAAGCTATTGTTAGGGATAGAGACCAGAAGGATAATAATAAATATCAATTTGGGACACTTAGGATCCTTTTTTGGAACTGTCGTGGCTTTCCATGGCATAAAGGTCTTATGATAAGTTGGATCTCGAGTGATATTGATATTATTTGTCTAGTTGAAACTTGGGAGCATGAAGAGTCTAAGGTCATTAACAAAGAAGGATTTGTCTTGTGGTCGACATGGAACAAGAAGTCCTACCGTACAGGGATAGGAGGCATATCTTTTTATACTAGAAAGAGCATTTCTCCTCACATTCAACTTCAAAAGGTTGACCCTCTCAATCAATACATTTGGATAGAAATTCTAGACATCAATGCTAAGAAGAGGTATATAGAAATTTTCTATTTTTCACCTATTAATTATAATTTTTATAAGAAAAACAATCTAGATAGAAATTGTCCCTATAATAATTTAGAACAAGACATTTATAGTTTAAAAAATGAAGGTAGTATCCTCCTTCTAGGAGACTTCAATGTTAGTAATGAAACTAACCAAGCTACCCTTTTATGCAATGATTCCAACCATAATCCTTTATGGCTATATGAGGACCTTGTTTTAGATAATAGCTACAAAATAATCTCTGAAGACCTAACTGAGAATTTGTTTGGTACTGAGTTGGCCAAGCTCTGCATCTCTCAAGATCTAATTATCTGCAATGGAGTAATGAAGTGGCCAAACCAAATAGTAGATTTTGACCTTTTAAATGACCATGAACCCAACTCTGATCATAGACCTTTAAACCTAACTCTAAACTTTTCCATGCAAAGGAGCGCCATTGAAGAGAATTCTAATAACCAAAGGAAATTGCTCTTTGAAAAAATTAAAGTTGACCTTTTCTTAAAGAATTTAAATAGGGAATTACATATCCTAACTTATAAGGACAACATTGAAGACCTCTATCACAATTTTACAACTACCCTTTCCACTTATATTAACAAGTTCTCTTTCGAGGTGTCCTGTAAAAGTAATAAGAGAAAAAACAACCCTTGGTATGATAAAGCATGTAAAATTGCTAGGAAATCCATTAGGGATGCTTCTAATGAGTATTTAAAACTCGATAAGATCAATACGTACAAATCCATAATTAAAAGGGGAAAAAGGTGCTATATCAATGAAAGGAAAGAGAAACTTTCACAATTATCTAAGCTTGATCCTTGAATTTCTAAAGGCAAATTCTAATATGAAATACTAAAGAAAATAATATCATTCCCTTAAGGGAGGTAGAACAGGGTTGCGATGAGGAGACGACAAGGGTTTTGGATGTACGCAGAGTGGTAGACTGCCAGAAGCTCCCGACTAGATCAAAATCACATCACACTATAACAACGCAGCCTCAACGGTTGAAGGAACCCTCATGGAAGTGAGGGAGGGGGTGAAAAACCCCTCATACAGTAACATGGTGGCCAACAAAATTCCAGGCACCAGAAGCAAGTGGTCTCCCTTTGAATCGCTGCCTCATCTTAGAGAGCAGATCCTTCAACATGAGAAATAGTTTGGAAAAGCCATGGATGTGGAAGAAGAAACCTCACATAAAAAAGTGACTCGCATTTGGGAGCCGAGAAAATGAATTCCGCAATGAACTACAACTCCATGGTATGTTATCAACTCAGTTAGAGTAGGAGAGAAAACCTAATTTATGAAGGAACATTCCCTTATAGGAAAATTTATCTACTTATGGCCCTCCGAGTGAGATCTTATGCGTTGGATCAAAACATGGTAGAACCCCAAAGGCCACTATGAACTGCAGCTAAGCTCCAAGGGTTTTTTCACTGTTATTTTTTTCAACCTGGAAGATAAGGACCAAATATTTGAAAATGGGTCATATTTATTCAATTCAGTAGGAATCTATAGAAGATTATGGATAGACCGCTTCAACCTAGAAAAGGAGAACTTCACTTTGCATTGGTATGGATTCACCTCTATTCCCTTCCGCATGAATTTTGACTATAAGAAATCCTTACGAGCATAGGTAATACTTTGGGATGATATGTTAAATATTTAGAAGCTACCCGACAAAGAAAGTATACCTCTTATTCTTGCATTTGTGTCTACATGAATGTTTCCAAATACCAACCAAGATCATTAAGCCTAGAATATTAGGAAGAACAATGGACACAGACCATAGATTATGAGCATATACCCTTTTGCTGCAGAAAATTCCATGAGCATGGTCACCTATTCAAGGACTGTCCCTTAAACAAAACAATGAAGCTGGGGAGGAAGATAACAATAATAAAAAAAATGGATTTACCGAGGTAGTAGGTCAAAAGAATCCCAAGCCCAGGAAAACAAGCCAAGGGACAAACAAGCAAACTTATACCAGTAACTCCTTTGACATTTTAAATCAACAGCCGGATTTTCAAGAGGTAGAAAACCCCCATCAACATGTAAATCCAAGAAAAGACAAAGGAAAATCAAAACAGACCCAAGGCCCTTTCTTGGAATAGATAACACTTCCAATCTCCCCAACTCATATGGAGGTCAACCTCATCACAGATGAAGGGGAAGACACATATATAAAAAATGATGAAAGAGATCTACCTGGTATAGACCTAGAAAAACTGGAAGAAGCCTACAAAAATAAGTAACTACAATCCACCCCCCTAGAACAACTTCACAAGGTCCACAAGGTTTATATTTACTCAACTATGGGGGTAACTTCTCGATTGGGTATACGATCATATCCTGGTCCATAACCTCGAAGAACTCCTAGGGAGGTAAAAATCCAAGGATGCAAATCAACCCAACAATTGATTAGAGAGGTGGGAAGATTTATGATCAATTTGGGACAAATCCAGTGGCTCATTGAGGGCTTATGAAGGTAGAAGAATCCCTCATTGGAGAATCTCGAAAAATCTTAGCACATAACTAAATATACTAGATGACTATGATTTAAGTCTGTGGCAAGTAGCAACAACTCAAAGGAAGGTGAAAATTCAATATGGTAAGGACATATTACACTGGGGTCACTCTCCTCTTGGTTCATTCACAATTAAAGAAGCCTATAAACTCAAACCAAAATTTCACCTACAACCACGAGAAAACTTTTGGTAAATTATTTGGAATTCACACCTTTGGCCAAAGGTACCTACCTTCCTATGGATCCTTGTGTAGAATCATATACTTACATGGGAAAATATCAGGAAAAGAGGGTTCACTAGACCATCGGTCTTCCACCTCTACATGAAACAAGAGGATTCTATGGAGAATATCCTAAATCAATGTTCTTTTAGCACTGAAATTTGGGACAAGGTGGCACAAATCATGAGGAAAATGAATAGAACCAGGGACAACATAACCCGCACCATTGAAAACCGAGGGTCAACAGTTTTCCACAAACCCATTCTAAATAGGATGTGGAAGCTTATACTTGTATTTCTTGTTTGGAAAATATGGAAAGAGAGAAACAAATGAGTCTTACACTCCAAGTCCTCTCCCCCCATTTATGGGATAATATCTTTGAAAACATATAAGAAATGATTAGATCTCAACAATGGTCTTAAGAGGACCTTTCATATAATCCCAGTGAAAGAAAAATTATACTCTTAGTGGCATTTAAATATTAACCTCACTCATTCTTATCCTACTCTTAATCCCAAATCCCCTCTCACCCTTATCCCCATGACTTGGATATATCCTCCCAATATTTTTTTAAACTAAATATTGATGGTGCTTCCAAAGGAAACCATGGACCTGTTGGCTTTGGGGTGGTAATCAAAGACAATAATGGAAAAAATAAATATACCATGGATGGTAATATGGGATGGGAATCTAACAACTCAACGTAACTCTGGGGTCTAATTATAAGAATCCAACTAGCCTCTAGCTTGGACATAACACAACTTGTCATCGAAGGGGATTCCCAAATCATTATTTCTTTGGCTACCAAAATTATAAATGGATATGATCTGTCTAAAGTCTCCCCCAACTAGCATCTCCTCAGTTCCCTGGAAGTATTTCACTCCCTCCTATGTCCTAATATTACTTTAATCCCCTCCCACATCCGTCGAGAGGCTAATAAATGTTCAACAACATAGGTATTCCAACAGAGGACAAATACCTTTAGTAACCACTCACACAACCAGATCAAAGATCAACACATCGATGTTTTGACATGGTAAAGCCCCTACAGGTAAACATCCATGGACCCAACCAATGTGACCACTTGGAACAGTTTATTAATGCAAAAGAAAAATATTATAGAGAGATTTTACAAGAAATTTTCTCACAATCGATCATCAACAAATGACCCTCCATGATCTTTAAATAGAGATCATGGACCAATCGAGTGTTAAGCCACATATCGATGGTCGTTAATATCGAGGAGAATATGAACTGTCAGATCCCTCTATGCCAAGAACATATCGTGACTGTCAAATTTCCTAACTACAAATGCATACTAATTCATACTAAAGAAACACACTAAGAAACACACTTTTACCTAATGACACATTAGACCAAGTAGATCTTAAATAACTCCTAATTGTCTAAATATCCTAACATCCCACCTTAAAACAAACTTGGGATAGGATTGAAGGATTTACAATAGTGACACAATAGGAGAAGGAATGAGGAATTAGAGCCTATCCCCCCTTGACGACAACTTCTTGAACTCCTAACATAGATCGAAGTTTGGAAAACTTTATTTCTGTAAGAGACTTTGTGAAAATGTTTGCAACTTGATCTTCTATAGGGAAAAAGAGCACTTCAATAACTTGATCATGAATGAGATTTTCTATGAAGTGAATGTGTAGCTCGATGTGTTTTCTACACTGATGTTGAATTAGGTAATTGGTGAGCTTGATGGAACTCTGATTGTCACACCAAAGGATGGTCGGATGCTGCTGTTGGAATCCAAAATCTGAAAGGATATGTCGAAGCCATAAGTCTTCCTGACTTGCATTTACCGTTGCTCAGTACTCTGTTGTTGTTGAAGAAAGTGTAATAGCCTATTTTTTCTTACAGGACCAAGTGATAGTTCCTGAACCAAGGTTGGAAACATAACCTGCAGTAGACTTTTGATCATTAGCATTACTGACCCAATCTGAATCAGTGAAACCAACCAATAAAGGAGACCCCCCTGAACTGTAATGTATCCCGAACTGAACTGTACCATGAACATGTTAATGTTTACGTTATTATTAGAGTTCTTTGCATTTCAATAAATGATAATAGCATAAGATAGGATCATTGAGAAATACACAATCACAAGAGACACATCATTTATCTTGGGAAACCCTCATGGGGGAGAAAACCCATCAAAACTTCCTTATTATAGATAGCCAATACAATGCCAAGAGATAACTCAAACAAATACAGAAAGTCCTCTCCGAAGGATGCACCTCTCTCTATCTCTCTTCTTCAACTGCAGCTCAAAAACTTGTCTCTCAATGAACAAGTGAGTGTGTGTCTAAGTGAGGCACTAGCCTCCTTATTTATACAATTCTGGCATGTGTGGAAGTGTCTCTTCACTGGCAGGGCTGACTTCTTCTTCTGGGTGGTTATAACCACCTTTAATACATTCTGGGGCCGACTTCTTCTTCTGGGTGGTTATAACCACATTTAATATATTCTGGGGCCGAATTCTTATTCTGCCTATTACAATTATACTTTAACCAATCCAAAAAGGGGATTTGGTCTTTTAAAATGATCGACATGATCAATCCACAATAGGGGATCGATCTAATGAAAAATACCACAATAATAATTAGAATACACTTTGCAGTTACATTATTTCAACACTCCCCCTTAACAAGAAGGGTATTCTACAACAACATCAGACGAGAGAGAGGACAACATCATCAACAACATCAGGTGGGTGAGAGGACAACATCATCAATATCATCTTGGAACACTGACTGGCATATCTATAAATCATCGGAAGTTTTTATCATCAACAACATCGTCATTCTCAGTGGAATGAAATTTTCATCTGCATCAATATGGATTGGTATAAAACTAATACATCATCATCACAACACGAGGCTGGTCACATCATCACATCACGAGGCTAGCTCATCATCACAACATGAGGTTGGCACACTACACAACAATTAAGCTGGAATCACAATACTAGATTGGCTTTATGCCACGACCATTAAGCTGGAAGCATAGTACTAGGTTGGCTTTACGTCACAACAATTAAGCTGGAACCACAATACTCGGCTTGCTTTTCGTCACAGAAATTAAGTTGGAAGCACAATACTCGGCTTGCTTTTCATCACAACAATTAAGCTGGTAGCACAATATTCGGCTTTCTTTTCGTCACAGCAATTAAGCTAGAAGCACAATACTCGGCTTGCTTTTCGTCACAACAATTAAGATGGAAGCACAAACTAGACTGGATTTATGTCACAATAATTAAGATGGAAGCACAGTGCTAGGCATATCTCAACACAACAACTAGACTAGATTTACGTCACAACGATTAAGCTGGAAGCACAGTACTAGGCATATCTCAACACAACAACTACTCCCCCTTTCTAGTGAGGTCCTTTCAGACTATACCAAGATTATCTTGAAAGTTCTCAAACTTTACACGAGATAGAGGCTTGGGCAATACATCGACAACCTGTTCATCCGTGCTAACATATTGGAGCTTTATGGCTCCTCTCTGCACCATGTCACAGATGTAATGATATCGGATCTCTATGTTCTTCGACTTGTCATGAAATACATGATTCTATGTCATCTTTATGTAGCTCTGGTTGTCACATAGGATCATGGTTTCTTCCATATCTAGTTCAAATAGACCAGTCAATAAATTACGAATCCATATAGCTTCATAGCTGGCAGAACACACAACAATGTATTCTGCTTCTACTGTACTGAGAGCAATGCTAGATTGATTCCTACTCTGTCATGAGATCATGGTTGATCCCAAACTGAAAAAACATTCTGAAGTGATCTTCCTATCAGAAACACTTCTAGCCCAATTTGAATCAGTGTACCCACTCAATGTGAAATCATGATCTCCATCATAACCGAGACCACAATCTAATGTACCCTTAAGGTACCTCATCACATGTTTTGCATCCACTAGGTGAACAAGTCTAGGTTCTACCAGAAACTGACTCAAGGTGTTCACGTCAAAACAAATATATAGTTTGGTGTTCATCAGGTACATCAACGATCCAATGATCTGTCTATATAGCGTGGCATCAATCAATTCTGACGAAGTGTCGACCAACAACTTCAACTTCATTTCCATGGGTGTATTCATGGACTTACACTCTAACATGTCGAATCTCTTCAATATTTTCACTGCATACTTCCCTTGGTTAAGGAAGATACTCTCTAGACTCTACCATACCTCAAGACCTAATAAATAATGCATTAGGCCAAGGTCTTTCATCTCAAATTCTGATGCGAGCTTCTTCTTACATTCGGTGATGAGATTTTCTTCTCCAGTTAAGAATAATTCATCCACATACAACAACAATATCACCGACTCATCATTCATAACCTTGAAGTAGAGGTTAGAATCTTCTTTACTCTTGGTAAAGCCCAAGCTCGTCAAAAAACTGTCTATCCTACCATACCAAGATCTAAGAGCTTGCTTCAATCTGTACAGAGCCTTCTTCAACTTCCAGACATGAGTCTTCCTGTCTTCAACTTCAAATTCTTGAAGTTTCTCTATATACACTTCTTCTTCAATGACACCATTTAGGAAAGTTGTCTTTACGTCCATCTGGTGCAACTTCCACTTCATCTTAGCAAGGGCTATGATGGTTCTGATCGAAGTGTATCTAACGACAGGAGTGAATGTCTCTTCATAGTCAATGCCTTCCTTTTGAGAAAATCCACAAGCGAAAAATCTTGCTTTATACTTCTCAATACTTCCATCAGAAACATGTTTTATTTTGAAGAGCCATTTGGAAGATACCACATCCTTGCTCTTCGGTCTGAGAACTATTTCCCATACATCATTCTTTATTATGGATTGGTATTCTTTTGTCATGGCATCTGCCCATTATTTCTTCTGAATGGGTTCTTCAAAGCAAGTAGGCCCCTTTTCTAGGAGATCACACATCAAAGCCATATAAATGGAGAATGGCTTAGGTCTCTTCACCTGTCTCGTGGTTCCTTCGAGAACACCATACTTCTCTCCATTTGGAATAAGCTCTCTAGCCCAAGCTGGATTTTTCTTATGGGAGATCTTCATCTGAGGAGGTTCTTGAAATTCTACTATGTCATGATCTTCTAGAATTTCCTCATCATAGGAAGTTATGACTTCCCTCATTGGTTCTGCAGCTCTGGGAACCTCCCTCAGTGATTCTGCAACTCTGGGAGCTACAGGTTCCTCTTCATATACTTCTTCAAGTTGACATCTTCTCGATTTCTTGAGCGTTGCATCTTCATCAAAGATTATCAAATTTTATTTTCTCCTTTCTTGCACAAATGGTTTAGATGAATGCATCCCAAGGTCTTGTGAGACCATTGAGGGTCGTCATTACGAGTTTGTCTTCGTCTATGGTATCTCCAATTACTTCTAACTGTTCATTGAATTCTAATATTTTGGAGAGATATTCTTGAATTGATTCTCCTCTCTGCATCCTTGTATTCTTGAGATGAGTTCTTAGATTCATCTTTCAGTTTATATTCTTTCCTTCATATAGTCTGTTTAGGGAATCCAACATTTCTTTCAGAGTCTTCTTTGATGACACATAGGGAATCATGTGATCTTTGATTGAATCTGCAATTATTCCTTTGGCCCTGATTGTGCCCTTTTGGTGCTTTGCTTTTCCTGCAGCATCATCAGGCTCCGACACTTCTTCTTTAACGAATCTTGCTAATTCATTCTCTTCAAGAATGAGGCCAATCCTATACTTCCAGGTACGAAAGTTTTTCACACCTTCTAGCTTGTCAACAAGCTTAATGCTTGCAAACATCTTTTACCTGAAGCTGGGAAAATGTCCAAAAATGAAAATGTTCAAAATTAAATTTTGAACTTACCAGGAGGTGCTTTTGACTGAGGCGAGTATCCTGGTGTGTTTGGATCTGAGAAAATCCAACTTTTTTCCTTCCAAACTTGATCTGTGGATTTTTGGACTGGTGCTTCTGGTTTTCTCGTGCCTCTGGTACTCTGGTATTTCATGGGGGAGAAAACCCTGCAAAAATTCCTTATTATAGATAGGCAATACAATGCCAAGAGATAACTCAAACAAATACAGAAAATCCTCTCCCAAGGATGCGCCTCTCTCTCTCTCTCTCTTCTTCAACTGTAGCTTCGAAACTTGTCTCTCAATGAACAAGTGAGTGTGTGTCTAAGTGAGGTGCTAGCCTCCTTATTTATACAATTCTGGCATGTGTGGAAGTGTCTCTTCACTGGCTGTGCCGACTTCTTCTTATGGGTGGTTATAACCACCTTTAACATATTCTGGGGCTGACTTATTATTCTTCCTATTACAATTATACTTTAAGCAATCCGCAAAAGGGGATTTGGTCTTTTACAATAGCCAACATGATCAATCCACAATAGGGGATTGATTTAATGAATAATACCACAATAATAATTAGAATACATTTTGCAGTTACATTATTTCAACAGAACATAGTGAAGTGTCCTTTTAGCTTCTTTCTGATGGATTTCATGGGATGTTTACATATACCATGCAACAAGACCAACAAAAAAGGAAAGATCAGGACGGGTATGAGTCAAGTATAAGGGGATACCAACTAACTGACGGTACAAAGTGGCATCAACATGAGGAGAAGTACAAGTGGCAGCAAGCTTGAGTCAGGACTGGAAGGGAGAAGGGGTTGGTTTACAATCGTCCATGTGAAAGCGATGAAGAAGGTCATAAGCATACTTATATTGGGAAACAAAATTCCTTCATTGGTTTGAAAAACTTGGAGACCAAGAAAATAGTGCAAAAATCCTAAGTCTGTCATTTCAAATTTCTTCTTAAGGATGGTTTTCACATGGTTTAAATTTTTTTAGTCACTACCAGTAAGGATAAGGTCATCAACATAAAGGACAAGGATTATGAGATGGATTCCTACTTTCTTGGTATAGACATTAGGATTAGAATGACATATAGAGAATCCAGTGGCAATAAGAAATCTGTTCATTTTGGCATAACAAGCTCGAGGAGCTTGCTTAAGACTATAAAGAGATTTCTTAAGGAAAAAAACAAGGCTAGAGTCATTCTGGACATAGCCAGGAGGTTGTTCCATGTAGATTTCTTCTTACAAATATCCATGCAAGAAGGTAGATTTAACATCCATCTGATGGACCTCCCATTTATGTGAGGCAACAAGGGAAAGAACAAGAGAGATGCTTCTCGTGTTGAACAGACCCATCTAGGAAGTGTTGGAGTTGGAGCTGGTGCTGGTTCAGGTTCAAAGGACTCATCTAGAGGAAGGTGATCAAGCGGAGGTGGAATTTCATCCTCACTATCATCATCTAAATAAGAAACCAGAATAGGAACAAAAGAAGGCACAAACATTGAATATGGCTCACAGGTTGAAGAAGGCACAAACACCGATTAGGCTCACAGACCAAAGAAGACACAAACGTTGAATTAGTTTCACAGGTTGTTGGCACAGGGGTAGACCCAGGGTTCAACGCTTCAACAACGCACCAAAAAAACCCTAACTACCAACCCTTTCGGCAACACCTATGAAGAAGATGAAGTCTCACCCCAGGTAGAGGCAGGGGTGGTTGCAGGACTCCATTGTATGCAACCTTAGCTGAGATACAGATATATGATTGTAACACCTTAACATAGCACTTAGTAGTTATAGTTCATTAGCATTTAGCCTTTGTTTACAGTGCAGATAAACCCTAATTATAACACAATGCAGTATTGAACAAGATCCAACACATTCTAGAACTAAGCACAAGGAAACAGATCAGATCTAGCATCTTATTCACATCATTAATCAATAAGATACCATATTCATCTAAGCATACATCATTTTAATAAGAATTAATCATATGAATAGTAAAACAACCATAATGCACAAAGCAACCACAAAATAGGGTATAAATGGTTCACCCCTGGCTTGGGGCTACGTCCACCAACTCTTCTTCTCTTTATTGTCTTCTGTCAATCATCTACATGCACAGGGCCATAAGATCCTACTCCGCATATGAAAATAGATCTACGTGCACTCCGTCAGATCCTCCTCCCCTGAGCTAGGTTACAACACAAAGCCTCTACATAGTCTCTTACAGTCACTCGCACTTAGCCTTGCAAGCCTCACATAGTATGCACAAAGCATTTACAACTATCACTTGCACTTAGTGCAACACCCCACACATAGCTCTAGTGTCTTAACACTTAGAATCATACCCAACATGCCACTTAGCTTCGCCTAGCTATCTATTTATACATTACAAAAGGGCCTAAGCATGGGTAAACCCATGGGCCCACATCCCCATACCCGTTACATAAGCCCAAAAGCCAAAAATCCCTAAACAAGGGGCTAAGATCCCACGATCTCTGCTTCAACTTGCGCTCCACCTTCGACAGCCTGTTGAAGTCCTAAAATTAGTCAAACCTGACCAAGGATCTCCAAAACTTGGTCAAGGTCCAACATGACCCCAACACTCACTTGTGACTCATCTTGAGTCACTCTGATCTGGGTAGCTCTACCTCAAAAGCCTTGATCTCGGATCAAGATGCTTCAACCTGCTGCTTCGCCAAGGCCTCCTGCTCAACGAACTCCTGAATAACTGCCTCATTCACAGGTCCCTCTAATCATTGTTCGACTACAATGACTACTTGTTCCAACTTTGCTCCTTGGCCTTCAATCTCCTCAAACAGTTGGCAAGCTTCGTACTGGACTAGTTGGAGCCTCTGAGTCACTTCCATGAATTTTCTCTGTATGGTATGGACCTGCTATTGAGAAGTGCACTGTTCCTGGGATCTTTTCATTCTCTCAACTGCTGACAGGAGCTTCAACTGTGCCTGTACTATCTCTTCTCTCTGCTTTGCCTCCTGGAGCTGTGACTCCAGTGTCTTTAGTTCAGGGTCTTCAATGTTTCTCTCATAATTCTGTGCACTTCTACTGCTAAGTTGTTTACATTCTAAAGCTAATGCTCTGAACCTCTCAACTATGCTCCGGGAAGTGGCTTCTCTTTGGTCTCACACATCCTGTGGAGTTCTTGGCATTGTTTGTAGCTCTAGGTCTGCTATTCCCTATTGAAGTTGTTGGATGGCTTTAGCAAGCTTTGCTACTTGATGCTCCATTGGGTCTTCCGCCTTTGTCCCGAGGCCCATCACAGAGCGAAGTGCTTTGTTGACTTCTTCTTTGACTCTGATCTGTTTTACGAGAAACTGTTCTTTCTCTTGCTGGATCTGCACTCTCTCCTCTTCAAACTTGGTTTGGAGGTCATCCTTCTCCTGTTGCACAACTCGACGTTTCTCTGTCACTTCCTCTTGTGCTTGTTTTAGGGCCACTGTGGCATGTTATTTTTCTTCTTGTGCACGACGAAGGCAAGCTTCGGTCGCATCTGCTATTCTGCGAAGTTGGGTAGGCTCATCTCCCAACTCATTTTCTTCTGATGGTGAAGGCGCAGTAGAAACTGTGCAGCTGGAGTGAAGGGCCTGTTGTACCCCTCTTAGTTCTATCTCAATTCTATCATACATGGATTCTTGTTTGGCTTCATGGTTCTGCAAAATGTCCTGTGAGGCATCTGATATAGTTGCGATGATGAAGTCAAATTCATCGAGCGTGAGCACAGTCTGCAACTTAGTCTTACTAGCTCTGGATTTCTTCTGTTAGGTGGGTTTCATGGGGGAAACCTTTCTTTTCTTAGATGGATCAACCTCATCAACAAGATCCCTAGGTGGTGTTACTTCGCCTTTCTTTTTCTTATATTCTTCCCCATCGTTCTTTTCTTTGTCTACTTTGTCATCACTTCCTTTTCCAGGTGATTCTGATGCAGTTTCTTCTGATGCACTAATCAACTGCTAGATCTCTTATGTCTTCTTCCTTCTGCTAGTTCCAGGTGTATCATGCTCTTCGTGAGTGGCCTCCAGGTTGCCGATTAGTTCGGGATCAGACAGTTCTGCAGGGTCAACAGGGATAGGGATCTTTGCAAGCCAGTCCTTATTTATTTCTTCTAGGTCTTCCTCTGTGAGATTATAGTATGATTAAAGATCTTTTTTACTCTCGTCTGTGCGCGCAGTGATATAAATAAAATTTCGATCTTCACGGAACTTCATAAGGGGCTTGAACCAATGTAGGGTGTTCAGCGTCATACGAGGGACAACGCCAATAGCCATATTTAACTACAGATAATAGGTATGGAATACCACGTTCGACTGCCATTTTTTCACCATATCGCTCAAATACCAGAGCATGGCGAATTTTACAACGAGTGGCTCGAACAACTCAATGTCAACGAAGGTCACACCTTCCGACATCTCCCAAGCAGTAAACGCGATGAGGATCAGCAGCCAACTAAAATGGAACTCATAGCCCTGATCCCGAGCTTCGTGGAAATCTAGTTCTAACTAGTTGACTAAGTACTTTTCCTAGTTCATCTCTAGTCCTTCCACGCATTTTTCAGCGAGATCAACAACAAACCATGTGAACTGCATATGTATGTTCTTTCTCACTAGCTTTCCTGTGATCAACTAGCAGGCTAGGCACACTACGCCATTCTGGATGGAGGCTACCTTGTAGCCTCACATCCCATTTTCTACATCGCCATAGGTATCTTTAATCCTCTATGCCAGGGCGCAGTCTGCAACCTTCCCTGGGTAAATGTCTCGCAGGTCTGGTCCCTGCATGCTCAATCCAATGATCCTATGGATCAACGCCGGATCGACGGTGATGCGTCTGTCTAGTCACAGATAGCTGCAATGGTAGCATGATAGCAGGATCTTAACACACACGTTAACCTCCTGGTGCCTTCCAAAATGTGGTATCTTAATCACGTTCAAGATAGTGAACTATGCGAGGTTTATAGTGCATGGTTGGGGGATTATCCTCGAATTCTTCCCCTTCATCCTAGTAAAATACCTGTGAGGGGCGAGCATGTTGTGGTTCTTTCAATCCCCTAGGTTGAAGTCGTTGAATTTCAATGTCATGATCTTATCCAGTTGTGGTCTAACTACACGTATCACCATCGATCCGGTGCTAATCCATAGGATCATTGGATTGAGCATGCAGGGACCAAACCCACAAGACTTTTACCCGGGGAATGTTGCAGACCATGCCCTGGCATAGAGGATTAAAGATACCTATGGAAATGTAGAAAAGGGGATGTAAGGCTACAAGGTAGCCTCCATCCAGAATGGTGTAGTGCGCCTAGCCTGCCAGTTGATCATAGGAAAGCTAGTGAGAAAGAACAGATCTATGCAGGTCACAGGGTTTGTTGTTGGCCTTGCTGGAAAATGCGTGGAAGGAATACAGATGAATTGGGAAAATTACTTAGTCAACCAGCTAGAATAGGATTTCCGCGAAGCTCAGGATCAGGGCTATGAGTTCCATTTTAGCTGGTTGTTGATCCTCATTGCGTTTACTGCTTGGGAGATGCTGGAAGGTGTGACCTTCCCTGACATTGAGCCATGCAAGCCGCTCACTGTGAATTTCACCACGCTCTGGTATTCGAGAGATATGGGGAAACAATGGCAGTCAAACGCGGTATTCCATACCTACTATCTGCAGTTAAAGAGGGCTATTAAGGCTGTCCCTAGTATGACGTCGAACACCCTGCACCGATTCAAGCCCCTTATGAAGTTCTGCGTAGATCAACATTTTATTTATATCACTACGTGCACAGACGAGAGTAAAGAAGAGCTTCAATCATACTATAAGCTCACAGTGGAAGACCTAGAATAAATAACTAAGGACTGGCCTAGTCACAATCCGTTGATTACATAGTTGCTGCAATGAGAAATAGTTTAGATGACCAAACCCCTCATGCCAAAGTTTGCTCAAGTCTTCGCTATGAGCAACAAAAACTGAATAAAAAGATGGTGACCCAAAGTTTTCAAACTTGTACATCCCGATAATATCATCATCAATTTTAGTTGCAAGAACATGCTTAGGGTCTTTTAGATCCCTGATTACAACTTGGTGAAGTGAAAACTCGATGGTTTTACCTTCACCTGAATGAGTGATTTGATATACTGATAGAAGGTTACAAGAAATACTTGGAACACATAATACATCATTCAAATGACCATTTTCTACTTGAACTATTCCAGATCCTACAACACTAAGAGATCTACCATCACCAACAAATATTTTCTTGGTGTTACATTCATTTAGAGCAAAAAATATGTCTTTATCCTTAACCATATGATAAGATGCTCCAGAATCAATAAGCCACTCATCAAAAGAATAAGTAGAAGTTGTATTGAAGGAGAAAACAAAATTAGAAAGTGCATGTCCATGAGAAGAAGAAGAAGAAGAAGTAGAATCAATACTGATGTTGTGCTTCTTCATCGCTGCTTCTAAAGATGCCATCTTCTTGAAACATTTGGACTCATCATGACCATGTTTTTCACAAAAGTTGCAATGTTTGTCAGTCTTCTTATTTTTATATTTTGCTCCTTTGTCACCATTAGGAGCGGAAGCTGGCTAAGTGGGTTTGGGAACCTTATGTTTCTTGTTGTTGTGGCGAGGATGTTGCTTCTTGCGATTCTTGGGTTTATCTTTCTGATGGATGACTAAGGCTTTGTTGGAGGTACTTGCAATGTTGATCACTCCAAGTTGTACAAGCTTATCTTTCTCTCTAATCAAAGCATCACAAAATGACTCAAGAGAGGGTTTTTGATAATCTATCCCTAGAGCCTCTTTCACGGGATAAAAGGTAGATACAAACACAAAATATGCACTACCTAGCTTAGAAAGAATAATATAGATGCAACGCTCTTCATCCATCTTTATCTTACATTATTCACATAACATTCTGAGTGTTTTAAACTTAGATAGATAGTCTTCAATGAAAGATAAATCACTTGGAATTAAATTCAGTACTTGATTTTCTAATTGTTGTGCCCGAATAATATTTTGTTTACCAAACACATATTCAATCTTTTCCCAAGCTTCATCATGTTTACCAATTTGTTTAAGGTGGGACCTTAAATCAAGATAGATGGACATTCTGATTAGTCCACGTGCTTCATCATTCCTATTATCCCATTTGGATTTCTTATCATCATTAGTAGGTTTTGTCTCCATTCCCAAGGTAATCTGGTACAGGCCTTTACTTCTTAATAAATCCTCCATATGGGATTTCCATTGGAAGTAGTTGGTGTTGGTAAGCAAAAGATTACTTGAAGAATCCATATTAAATATGTAGATAACATGTATTTAAAAATTGAAACTAATGATTTGGATGGGAATATCTTGAAAAATTAGGTGGTTTTAAAGAAAACAACACTGAAAACGAACTTCGGATGTGAAAGTTATGCCCTTTTAAAAAAGGAATAAACGATAACCAAAGGACCACGTGATGGTGTAAGTTTCTTTATGAAGTGACCCACTTTTATAAAAATAAGTGGGGATCACTTTTACAATGAAGTTACTTTATAAAATAAAAGCTACATGCAAAATAAATAACTCTAAAATAAAATATTAAAACTACTTATAGTGATTCACTTTTATACTTGAAGTGAAATACAATTTACAATGGAGCATGAACTTTTTCAAAAAAAGTAACAAAAAGAGAGACTTGAACTCAAGACCTCTTACTTAATAAGGATAATTTTAACCAAGTGGGCTAGCAAAACATATTGTATTGTTTAGCAAGAGGATTGGAGTTGTTGTTGTTGTTGTTGACAACCTTGGAGAGCGTGCTAAAAAAAACTATTTTCACACAATAATTTTTTTTTGCTTTTCCATGACAACAAGGGTTAGATCTCGATTATCTTACCCGGAAAATGCACCTTTTCCTATCTGTTTCTGATTTTCCAAGATCACACGGGGCACGGGGAAAAGAGAATATGAATATCTAAAAGAGTAGCAACCTGGAAACAAACAATATAAAACCGAAATAATACTCTGCAAAAAAAATTAAAAGGGCATATTCAGACTTTATACCTTCGGATCTAACTAAAAAGACCGTACCTTGGGAAAAAGGAAACCTTTTCAAGTGAAACGAAAAGAATTCATGAATGAAACGAGCACTCCAGATGCAATGGAATATTCCTTTCAGCCCCAAAATGTACGAAAATTGCAGAAAACAGAGATGAGGCAACTCGGCTTCACGATCTCGATCTACAACATGAGTTGGTCTTCAACACAGATATTCCAACAGAGAACAAACACCTTCAATAACCACTCACACAACAAAATCAAATATCAAAACACCGATGTTTTGACATGGTAGAACCCCTTCAGGGAAACATCCATGGTCCCAGCCAACGCGACCACTTGGAGAAGTTTATTAATGAAAAAGAAAAAGATTACAAAGAGATTTTACAAGAGAGTTTCTCACAATCGATCATCAGAAAATGACCCTCCATTTTCTTTAAATAGAGATCATGGACCAATCAGGTGATAAGCCACATATCAATGGCCATTAAGATCGAAGACAATATGAACTGTCAGATCACTCTATGTAAAGAACATATTGTGACCGTCGAATTTCATAACGACAAATGCATACTAAAAAGACACACTAAGTAACACACTTTTATCTAACAACACATTAGACCAAGTAGATATTAACTAAATCCCAAGTGTCTAAATATCCTAACAATAAAATAGCCGATAATTCAAAAAATGAAGGAGTCACTCTTACTGGAAACGATTTATCAATCAATGCCAGTAGCCTCCCTTCCCCTCCCCTATTAACTCAATGTTTTTATTTGGATCAAAGGGACCTTCCCTCCCCGGATGGGGTGCTACCCGTTCCACATGTAATCTAAGGTTTTATTGCAGTCATCTACCGCCTTCACCTCAAACATCACTTCCATGCATGGAATTTATGCCATGGCTTTCAGTGCAGGTCTGATCAGCATGGGAAAATTCATATTATGCTTTACAATGGAGGAGAGCACCATACACACAGGTAAACAGAAGCTAAGTGTTGTCAACTCAGGTTTAATGGAAACTTCACTGGCCTGGGCAGGTAATTTATCCGAGTTTTTGTTCATCCTTCACTCTTTTCATTCATTCTTACTTTGTTTGATGACTTTCCCCCCTTGTTGGCACCACTTCTAGTTTTACGCCCTCCCTTTCTCTTTTATTCCTGCATCTGGTTCTCTGGTTTCATCTCCTTAGCCATGTCGAGGGAGTGAGGAAAGACCAAACGTGGCCCATGTTACTATCGCTATCTGGCTAGATGCCTTCGCCCCGCTCCCCTTCCTCCCAACCTACATTCAACACTTGGCCCTCCACCCTACCCTGATTCAACATCTTTTGCAACTCTTCCTAATGCCAATAATCAAGAAAATTACAATTGGAGTCCAGTCCTGGTGGAGGAGGAGTTTCCTTCTGTTCCATCCCAGTCTCCCTTGGAGCCTACATTGATTTCTCCTGGGGAGATTAAGCATATTCTCAGTTCTTCCTTTCAAGTGGAAAAAAATCTCCCCAACTAGCCTATGAATGAGCAATGGAGTTTCCCAGTCCTCGAGGAGATGAGCCCCATGAAGATCGAGGAAATTTCCCATGCGGCTACTGGCATGAATATAGACCCTACTCGAATTGGACATGAGACAACAACTTTGTCTCCCACACACAACTTCTTCGAGGAACATCTTAAACTCACTTTCGAAATGCGTTGGGATGTTGTGGATCAACTCTTTTTCCAAGATATCATGAGTCACAGGATGGACATACTATTTGATTCACTTTCAGGTGCACCTGTCAGTCGATGATGCCCCACATGTTTCCAGCCCTTCATCATCACTCTGACATGGCCGTCTTCTCCCCAGGGTGATGGAAGGAATAACACATCCAGTGTATGCAGTCTTTCTTAGTATTAGCCTTTGTTTTTTCTTCTCTGTTTTGATAGTTGCAATATTCTATTAGATTTCTTGCCAATTTTTTAATATTTCCAAAATCATACATTTATGATCACGATGCTTAGAATAGTCATGGGCACTTTTCTCTGGGACTTGGTTCTTATTTCCATTGTTGGAAGAACAGATTCCAGGTCCTTTAGTAATTGTATGGATTTCAATTTTATGAGGTAATACAATCTTTACTTACAAAAAATAAAATAAATATCATTCCCTTAAGGGAATGGAATTCCTACCTTAAAAGTATTTGTGAGTTCCCTAATGCCATGGATACCATTCCTATTGTCCCTATAGAGGATGGAATTTTTTCTTTGGATGACATAGAGTTTAGGGTTAAGCACCTTGCAAATGGGAAAGCTAAGGACATTGAAGGCTACCAAGCTAAAAATTTTAAAATCAGAGGGCCTATTTTCATCTCTCACATACACAAGCTCTTCAATTTAGCAGTCAAGTAGGGATTCCTTAAACCTTGTATGAAAAGCCTCATTGTTCCTATTTTTAAAAATGGGGATATAAACATTCCTTGTAATTATAGGACCATTATGATTAGCCCGATTTTAGCCAAGATTTATGGAATTATTTTGAAAAAGAAGATTAAGCCTTTGGCTATAAAGTCATGGTAAAAGAGCTAAAGTCCAGACAGGTTTTAGGAGATATCATTCAAATGTGGACCATATTGTTACCTTTAGGATCATTGTAGAGGAGTTCTACAATACTAAAACCAATCTTTTTTGTTTTTTTGTTGACTTTAGAAAATCTTTTGACACGGTTCCTAGGAAAAACCTTTGGGATAGGTTGGAAGAGATAAGAGTTCCTTTTGAGTTGAGGGCTGCTGAAATAAAGTTGTATGAGAAAATTATTTCCAATTTTAAGAACAATGAGGGCTGGTCGAAAGAGACTAAATGTAATATTGGAGTCAAACAAGGTTGTCCCTTGTCCCATACCCTCTTTGGCATATACACTGACAAGTTAGAAGATTGCTTGGAAGAAGCAGGTTGTGTCAGCCCTACTCTCACTATTATAGTCATCAATATTATCCTATATGTTGATGATATCATTCTTATGGTGAGGAGTCCCCACGATCTTGGAAAACAACTAAGAATCCTCAAGGACTTTTGCTCCAATACGGGTATGACTATTAATACTGGCAAGACTAAGGTCATGATCACTAAATCCAATAATATCACTTATGATACCTTCATATATGACAACACTAACTTGGAGGAAGTGACTTCATACAAATATCTTGGAATCAATATTCACAACAAGCTCAACTGGAATTATAGCATTGAGAAAAGGATTATTGGGGGATGTAAAGCTTATTGTGGGCTTGAAAAAAATTGTAAATCAACCGACCTTTGGATTTGGGATAAGAAGAAACTCATATTTGAGACTCTTGTTACACCTGTTATTCTATATGGATGCAAATTATGGGGATGCAGTATCTCTCATGAATCCTGGAGAAATATATTGCAAATCCAAAAGAATTTTATATCCTATAATTTCAAAATAAAGGAAATACGCCCTATCCCATTCTCCTCTTAGAACAAAGCCTTTCCCCCGTTGAGAGAATATCTATGACTATATACTTAATGTATAAGAACAAGTTAAACAACATGTAATATGAGGATTCCTAAAATTGCTTCAAAATCTAGTCGTAACCACCTTCGACTCAAGCGAGGATGAGATAAAAATGCCTAGTATTGGCTAAGGTAGTGGGGAATCATGGAAGAGATCATTTTTCAAAATAAGGACACTATTAAAAATATCCTTAAATCAAAGTTCAAGGAGAAAATGTGGTCTGATAAAGAGTTAGAGGAAAAAATAAAATTAAGGTATTATTGTTAGAAATAAAGGGATGTGCTCGTTTTTCCATAGACAATATAGAAATATTGTCACCCAACCATAGACACAAAGGCCACCCCCGAGAACCTTAAACTTGACAGACATAATAAATACGGTAGCAGACCAATAACCAACCAAGGGTAGCGCACCAAGCAAGAATAACTAGAAACTAAGCAGAAAGTCTAAACCATAACGAATATCCCAGTTGCAGTTACACTCCCTCTCCATACTTGTACACCACTAGTCCTTATGGAGTTGTGAAAGTGAGAGTGACAAATGATCTCTATCTCCCTCTTATTTATAGTCCTCCAAGTGATCTGAATGGGCCAACTTCTCTTCCCATAGACTAATAAATCAATATTAATTATTCTCTTGAGTTGACTTGTCTTATAGGGTTATTATCCAACATTTTCGGGTTTTTCTTGCTTCCTGGAATATTCTAGTCTCGTCAAAGGTTACATGTAGAGGTTAATACCTCCCGCAACTACCATAATATCAACACTCCCTCCTAGATAGGGAGGTATTAAAGGTAATGGTCTTGAGCGCGAACATACCATTCAACTAGTAACATCATCATATCCACACATGATATTTCATGATAACATAGATCAAATCACGAGAAACATCATTACTATCAATATCATCTAATAGCACCAACTGCATCATCTCTCAAAGCCATACTCCATATGAGTAATCCGGCATGATGTTGGATAAGTCACTCACTCCACAGAGTGATATAAGAAGCATTCTTCTAATCCATACATATGTCCTAGAAGAATAATTGTTCCAACAGATGTTGTAGGCTACGCCATGGGATACAAGGACTATTATTCTAATCCAAACATACATCCTAGAAGAATGAGTTTCTTGGAACATTTTCCCTCTGACCACTACTGTGAACTCAGGGAATTGTCTTTCCTGTACCAATCTCTCCACTCTGTACACTACTTTGAACTCATGGAGACAAACGATTCTTTTAATCTGGACATATGTCCTAGAAGAATAGTTGTCCATGGTGCATCAACAATCTATCAAATTGGACCATTCTCCATAGGGAGAATGTCTATCCACCACTAATTAGTCTTTCCTAGATGATTCTCCACTTGGAGAATGTTTTTCCATCAACATACTGACTATCCATCTAGATGGAAATCATCTCCAACACTAGTGATAATATCCATGGAAATCAGAACAATACCATCCAATAGAACACAATTGTGTCTATCCATAGTAGTATGCAACTACTATCCAGTGATACACAACCACACCTAGTAGCACACGACTACTAACCAATGGCACATAGTCACAAACATTGGAACACATCCACTACCGTAGAATACAAATATTGTTCAGAGACATACACTCTCCACAACAAACATATCATCTGATATCAACCTGCATAACAATATCATGATACAAATTGAGTCATTTGGGCTATTCTTCCAGTCACATATGTGAGATATGGAAGAGAATCTTCCCTCAGAAAGTAAAACATCAACCATGGACTATCTGGACTATTCTTCCCAAGCATAGAAGAATAAATGTCCTTGATTTCTGATCCTGGAACATTCACCTAACTAGGCCATTCCTATGGCACTAATCATAGTGCAACCTAGAGAGAATGAGTTTTCCCTAGGGAATGTCTATCCATGATTGTTGAAACTTGACCATTCACCTAACTGGGCCATTCCTCCGGCACTAAACATAGTGAAACTTGGAGAGAAAGAGTCTTCCCTAGGAAAGGAATATCAAGACCATTTCCTATGGAAATGACTTTCCTACACCAACCTCCAAAACAAACCATTCTTCGAAAATACTCACAACTGTGAAATCTGAAAGAATGAGTTCCTAATGAGGAAAACCATTCTACTTCACCACTACTCAGAGTGACTACAAAGAAGAATTACTATCCTAGACCATTCCCCCACACTGGAAATAAGGGGAATCACTGTCTATGGTACATCAACAATCTATTAGACCATCTTCATTACGAAAATTATTGTTCGATCTATACCATTTTCCAAACTGGAAAATGCATGTCTATCAGAAATCTTGGGCCACTTTTCAAACTGGAAGGTGACTGCCGAACCTGGACCATTTTCCAAATTGGAAAATGACTTCCCATAAATCAATAACATATCATTTCTCCCTCCCAACCTAGGAGTAATCTCTTCTTTTTTCAATAAGGAAGTCATCTCCAAGAGCCCCAACTTCTCCCTTAAGTACGTAATATTTTCATCTTGGATAGAGGATTTACCAAAATATCTACTATATGCTCATCTTTGGAGATATACTGGAGAACCACTTCTCCCCTCTGGACTTTATCCCGCAGAATATAATGCTCGATCTCAATGTGCTTCGACCTGTCATGGAACACCAGGTTCGCTGAAAGCTTCACATATCTTTGATCATCAAATACATCATGGTAAAATTCAATACTTGGTCAGACAATCTAGAAAACAACTTACAGAGCCACACTGCTTCCATACAAGCATCACAAACTGTAATATACTCTGCTTTTGCAGTGCTGAGTGCAACATACTTATGTTTCCTGCTAGCCCATAACATTGTGGAAAATATCAAACTGAAACATATCCAAGTAGCACTTCTTCTGTCATATGAACTCCCTCCCCAATATGAATCAATAAATCCATGCAAATATATATCATAACTCAAATTTCCCACAAGGAAAATATCTGGTTGAGTATTCTCCAAATACATTAATGAGCCAATCTGATCCAGATTATTTCGGCACGAAATGAGATCGGAGATATAATAAATAAATGCACAGAGATATCGCAGATATTCAATAATATAACATAAATTTATCAAAGATGCAACCATAAACACAAAGATACAGTAATACATGATTTCTATTAATGAAAGAAATGTACAGAGACTGTAAAAATACAGAGTGAAAGACTCGCTAGAATGGTGGCATCTTATCTCTAAGAAGAGATGTGACAACTACTCGCATTCACAAGAAAATGATTACAATGAGGCTCTGAAGGCCTTTTAACAATAATAAGGAATGCCAAAAACCCTAGGCATCCAAAAACCTAACCCTAGGAGATGAAATGCCAAAAGTCATGTGGGCCCCGTTTGGGTAAGTTAGTACATCAACTTCCCGGGGTTGTAACTTTTGCATACGATCTCTGTTTTAGGCGTATAATAGCTTGTTGGAAAGGTATCATCGAGGAGATTCATTTTGGGGGATTAATAATGCCTTTAGATATCATTGAGAACCTTGATATCGAAAAACCTTCATTTAGGCCCTCAAAATGGCCTTGGAAGTTAAAACCTGCTAAAAATAGTAAATTGCCAAAATTGCCATAAAACTGTTTTGAGCCAATTGGAAAAGGTGGGTGGCCACCGATATCCACCTGGATCAATCCTCCCTCCTTAGGAAGCAATGGTCCCCATTGCATTGAGTTCTCGGGGGAGAGGGAAAAGCGTTTGTTGAATCTACATCTTGGTGAGCTGTTTGTCTTGTTGGAGACATCGTGTTGCTCAGTTTGTGGAAGTCTGTCATGAAACTGTTGAGGTTGAGGCTGTTCAAAAAGTTGAGATACATGAGAGGATGATGTGCAGAAGGAATCTTTACACTTTGCTGCAACCTTGTCGACCTTCTTTTGTTGGATAGAAGGCGCTTGGGGCAAGGCTGTAGTGGTTGCAGTGTCCTTTTGTTCTCCTTTTGAACAGATTGTGAAGAAGCTAAATTTTACAGTATGAGATACTACTTTGCGACACTTTTTAGGTGGAACAGTAGTCAGAACTACCTCTGGTAATCTATAGAGATGACCCCCCAAAGAAACAATGACACTATGGGGTCGAGACTCATAAACAACATGGCGTCTCCACATATATGGCTAGCCCAAGAGCACATCATAGACATCTAGTGGGGCAACATCATATAATACCTCATCCTTGAAGGGTTGGATGCCGTATGATAATCAACACTGTTGGCTGACATAGAGATCTCATCCTTGGTGAAGCCACCCGATGTTGTATGGTTGCGGGTGTGGTGTTGTCGACAATCCCAACTGTTTGACGACCTCTGCTGAGATGAGGTTCTTCTGGCTTCCGCTATCAACAATAAAATGCAGCAGGGTCCCCTTCACCCACATCTGTGAATGAAAAAGGTCCTCCCCCTCTTCAGGATCTGTTGGTTCTTCTGGTTGAATTGTCGCGGTCACGAAAATAGCAGTGGGGTTTGCGTCAATTATCTATCTTTTACCATTATTTTCAGAATCAGATTGTGAATCAGGGTTCATCTCTTTGTCTTTGATCTTAGCCACCAATGATTGTTTTGAGCGACATTCATTGGTGTTGTGTCGGGGGATTTTGTGGAACTCGCACCATTTTCCGTTGTCCTTCTTTGTCTTCCTGTGACCCTTCTTTTCCTATGTCTTGGACTGGTTTTCAGGAGACTGTTTGTTAGTGTTGTCTTTATCATACTTTGGTTGTTGTGGATTTATAGATCTGAAATCACGTTTGTTCTGGTGCTTAAATTTCTGCTCGATTTTAACACCATATCGATAAGTAGCACCGAGTGATGAGATGTCCAAAAAATCCATTTCAGTCTGGATGTATCTGTGTAGAGCCCCATGGTATTTCAGAACCAAATGTCGCTCGGAGTCTTTGATACCCAACTTGGTGCGCAAGGTATGGAAGGTATTGGTGAACTCCGAAACTGCTTGTCCCCTCTCTTGCCGCAGTGTGGTCCATCTCATGTACTAGTCCTCATAGTTTCCAACAAGGTAATACTGTTCCTTTACCACATCCACAAAAGAATCCCAAGTGGGATCGATCCCATATATTTCAGACTCCTTTGTGGAACTCTGCTCCCAATAAGTTTCCCACCAATGTTTGACACGAGGGAGATCTTTAAGGAGTGCGAAGGTGATCTTTTCTTTATCGAAAAATTTGTGAACAAAGAAATAACCTTTTAGTGGATTTAACCATTTGTCTAGGGCTTCTGCATCTATCTGTCCTTCAAATACAGGAATATCAAAATTAACTTGTACCTTGAAAGGTGAGGTGCCTCCAAAGTGGTCGCTTGATGAAGATGCACCTGTTTCTATTGGTAGGCATTGAAGGATGTGGGAAAAATTCTCCATCATTTCGTCCCTCTGTTGCATGAGAGCTTGCTCAAGCAACAGACTGATAGGATCGTCTACTCTGTCATTTTTCTTTTCTTCCACCATTGAGGGTTTCTTGGGTGTGCGAGAGAGATTGTCTTCAAGAGAGACAAGCTCGAGACCCAACTTGCTATACTCGGACCTCGTTGGGGACATGCACTGAAAAACGATCAAGAGCAGCTTGCTCTGATACCACCGATCCAGATTATTTTCAGCATGAAATGAGATCCGAGATATAATAAATAAATGCACAGAGATATCGCAGATATTCAATAATATAATAGAAATATATCAGATATGCAACCATAAACACAGAGATACAATAATACACGATTTCTATTAATGAAATAAATGCACAGAGACTGTAAAAATACAGAGTGAGAGACTTGCTAGAATGGTGGCAGCTTATCTCTAAGAAGAGATGTGACGGCTACTCGCATTCGCAAGAAGATGATTAAAATGAGGATCTGAAGGCATTTTTACAATAAGAATTAATTCCAAAAACCCTATGCATCCAAAAACCTAACCCTAGGATATGAAACACCAAAAGTAATGTGGGCCCCGCTTGGGTAAGTTAGTACATCAACTTCTTGGGGTCGCTCCGTTTTAGGTGTATAATAGCTCATTGGAAAGGTATCATCAAGGAGATTAATTTTGGGGGCTCAATCATTCCTTCATCTATCATTGAGAATCTCGATCTCGAAAAACCTTCATTTAGGCCCTGGAAGTTAAAACCTGCTAAAAATAGTAAATTGCCAAAATTGCCAGAAAATTGTTTTGAGCCAGTTGGAAAAGGTGGGTGGCCACCAATATCCACCTGGACCAAAATCAATTGTTGATACAGAGACAAGTGTACCGGATCAAAGTCTCTCAACTTATTTAGATCTTTCATCATGGGAGTTTTCCATGGATTTGTAATCTATCATATCAGACTTTTGAAGAACCATTTCAATATACTTCCTTTGTCATAGGAAGTTTTCACCATGCTTCTATTGTACATGAGAGGCTATGCACTAAGTTTTCTTGAATCCATACAAGGTATTCTTCCATCTTCATACAAGGGTCTCTTTCTGGTATACCTCAAAATCTTCATACAAGGTTTCTCTACATATGCTTCTTCTTCAATTACTCTATTGATAAGAACAATATTAACATTCATCTAATGTAAGCTCCAACCCATGGATATTGTAGGAGATATAACGGCTCAAGTAGAAGTATACCTGGTTACTAGAACAAGTTGTCATCGTAGTCTTCTCCCTCCTACTAGGAAAACTCTCTAGCCGTGAGTCTCGCCTTATATCCATCAATGCTTAACTTCTTGCATACATTGTTCTTCATTGCAACTTACTTCCATTCCTTCTACTTGAATGTTTCTAGTGGGTTTGAATTGGTTCAATTGGTTGTTCTAACTTTTCTTTATTTCATGCAATCTTCATGTTCTTCCTCATGTTTATCTTCAATGTTGGAGTCCATGGAATATTCTTCATATTACATGCCCTTGTTTCCTAAAGGGTCTAACCTTCCTCCATAGGAACATAAATGTAGATGGACAACCAAGGATATTCAAGGATTCTTTTTGAAGAAGACTTATTTTAGAGTCAAATTGAACACGCGTTTCTTATCATGCCTGCTACTTCCAATGAATAACATGGACAGATACTTCATGGTATTCACAGATTCTTCAATGGATCATTGTTATAGAAAAATCTCCCTGCGGACAGGTGGATCTTCGCTCAGATTCTAGACCCCTAATACCGAGACAGAAAGATGCAAATGGACAATAACATCCCTTTAAATATAGTTAATCTAATAAAAAGAAAGAGAGGGAGAAGGTATGATGTACCTTGTTTCAAAGCTTGTACTCGCTTTATCCAATCTGAACTTGATCTCCAAGATCCTTAGCATGACATGATACCTACAATGCAATGGACAACGAAGAAAAACAAATACTTCCTACTCTACCAAGATTATTTTAAACCAAATTCATCCATAATAGACAAGCATATGTAAAGATACATAAACTAGAAGGAAATAGGCCAAAAATATATTAATGAGAACTTTAAAAAGACTCTTACAATTTGTAGATGCAGTTGCAATAGCCTCTCCAAGTCCTCCTCGTCCAACCCTTGCACGATACTTCCAAGATCCTAAGTTTGATACCCAAAATCTTCCTCCCAACATCATAAGTTTGATACCTCAAATATTCCTTCCTCTTCTCCATGGAAATCCCTCATTATATAGGATTTGGAGGGTTAACCACCATGGAGAGGATCACTCATCAGATCCACTAAAATCGAATCTCCAAGATATTTAGGGAGAAAATATATCTTAAGGATTTTAGGGAAGAAATATCTCTCAAGGATTTTAAGGAGGAAATATTTCAACCATCCATGAGATTCTCAACCTCCCCTAAAAAATAGGAAACCAAATGTGAGGTGGATTCTCACACTAAAAGAATTTCCTTTTCATGAATATTAATAATAATTCATGTGCACATAGTATTTTTTCCTTCATATAATATATTTCACCTCCACATTTACTAGGGATCGTGACATATGTTATTTCATGGCATCAAGGTGTATGAGACACTTAGCAAGGTGCATATGACACTTTTACGACACTTGCGACACTTAGGAAGAGGTACCTAGATGTGGAAATTTGATGTGTAACAGTATACTCCATAAAGTGTGAGGTGAGAAGAGAAACTGATGGATGAAACACTTTACAATTTTTCAATGCAAGGGTGTGTAGTTGGAGAACCTAGAAGAAGATGCAAACAACCATAAAAAAATATTAATATATGTTCCATTTCTGAGGCAAGCATACCCATGTTCGGAATATGAGATGACTCAAAGCACAACCTCTGACAAATACACTGCGGATCCATGAAAAATATTGACTAAGGATATGGCCACCAAAGATACAATATGGATCCATATCTCCATGACATGAACTGATCTTAGCCATGATAAATACACAGTGGAGCTATGAGATGATAAAACATAGTCAAAGACCAATACAATGTGGATCTATGTGACAGTATATATATCATCATGCTCAAATGATTTCCTTCGCAATTCAGGAAAAGTAGATAACATAGTGAACACTCAACCCAGGGTATTCGTCCCAATCCCAATGTGGTACAAATCTAGCTATGTGAATAGATGATTTGATGTCGAACATGGTAGAAACCACTTGATTACCGATCATTGAGGTAAATCGTTAAAAAATTCGAGGGAAATCACCAATGATGTCAATGAATCCCAAGGTACCCTAGTACAATCCAACGAACGTGAATAAATGAGTTGAAGTCGAACATTCGTGGAATCATCCGATCAAAGTTCAATTATGTAAACCTACTATCGAAGGTGAGGAGGCCTGCCATTGAGGCATGAAAGTCCCAAGGTACTAACTAGTTTCTACGTCTAATTCCTGGATGATGTGTTGAATTCGAAAGTAAAAGAATCGTCGAAGGAGGGCCTTGATGTATCCCCCATCATCGACACGAAACTGACATAGGAAAGTGATGTAAGATGGTGAATCGAATGAGTATGGATTGACATAGGAAATGGAAACTGGAAATACTGCAGATGGATGGTTTTAAGTGAAACTTCCCTTGAACATGATGAGGCATGACAACTAGCTTGGCAACATTGACTCAACGAGTACCAATAATGTAATGTGACAAAAATAAGAGAACTCTTCGATTAGACAAAAAAGTATGGAAACACAAGGAATTGGTATGAATCAAAGACAAGAGGATTACCCAACTGTAAGATGAGACGCAAATAGGTTCCATGTTCAGGGGCAACAATAGCTTCCATAAAGGATTCTAAAAAAACTTGAACCACTTCCTTTAATTTCCCCCCCACCCAGATAGATGAGTACCTCTTTTTAATTTAACGAGCTCAAGGAGGGTAAGACATGCTCAATATAACTCACCTTCGGTAAGTTCCTCTTCCTTTGTTTAATGAACTAGAATAAGTAAGGGTTAGTCCCCATATGGGCCCTTCAATGTGTAGTTTAGCGAGTCCAGAGAAGGAAAACTCGRTGGTTTTTCATGTTTAGAGAGTCYRAAAAGACTTAAAGGTGACTCTAGGGTTATCTTTTTTAGTAATTTTAGTCTCGYGAGGCCGAAAAAGCAATAAAATACGACTAGAAAGATGCCCTTTCAAACCTTTTAATGAGTGTGAAAGGAAGAAATATCACTCAACAATATTTTCATGTTTAGAGAGTCTAAAAATAGTTTAAAGGAGACTCCAGGGGGTTCTTTTTTCGTATAAAGTTTACGATTCCGAAAAATTGATAAAAGTTTACTCAGTCACATTCTCATGTATTTACGAGCACGATAAAGGAAAAATACTAAGCTCGGTAACCTATTGTCATGTATTTACGAGTACAAGAAAGAGCAAAGACTAATATTAGAATTGGTTTCATTTTTACACATGCTTGAAAAAAAATCAAACTATGCATGTAATTTCCCAATGTAATTTCCAAAGTTTTTGAGGGATACCATGGATGGTTGGTAATATTCCCCCATCTTGAAAAGCTAGTGGCTTAGCTACAGAATAATAATTAAAGGCTGGAGACATGCCCCCCCAAGCTTCATTTCATTCGTCGACTTTGAGGTTGTCACCAATTTCTGTAGTATATGGAGAAAAAGGATAAGGGAAGATGAAATGAAGGTTTTTCTACAAGATATAATGAAAGACTCGACTCAAACTCTACGAGGATATAGAGAAAGACTCAACTCAACGAGAGAGGTGATTGTTTCATTTTTTAACGATCTTGACACACGAAAAGAACTATGCTCAATACCTTTGTTTCATTTTTTAACGAGCTTGCCACAGAGAAGTAAAACTATGCTCATAACTTCTTTTTCATTTTTTAATGAGCTTGCCACAGAGAAGAAAAATATGCTCATGGCTCTGGGTTCAATCCCCATATTTCTGTTTCATTTTTTAACGAGCTTGCTACATAGAGGAAAACTATGCTCGTAGCTTCTCCTTAATCAAGGCTTCCAATAGGAAAATGCTTTGGAAGGAATACATGTCAAAGGACAAACGTCAGTCATGGATTCCAAGAGATCTTCACTAGATGGAATAAAAGCAGTCCAGAAGGAATACATGTTGACGACCTCGATAAAGGTATGGATATCTGGCTCTAATATCCATATCGAAGAGATAACCATGTCAACTAACGGATCTAATTCAGGAGAAGGGAGAGATTCCCTCTCGTGCGGGGTTGAACGCATGGGGCAAGTCATTACATAATTGACCTGTGGTGGGGCGAACATCACTGGCATGTATGGACCATTCATGGAAGGCGGATGGTTGACCATCATATGAGGGTCAATGAATGAAGCTAGTCGATTGTTACTATGTTTCCGTTGTGAGGGAAACACATCACTCGAAAGAGATTGGACACAAAAGATCTCATAATGTAGACATAGTCTCACCCAAGGAGCAAGTTAAAGTCCAAGGGGTCATGAACTACCATAACATTGACGTAGACCATTTTTCCTCCCAAAGTAACTAGAAACCGAGGAAGGATCCCTAAAGGTTGACTAACTCTTCTGTCAAAGGTCAACAAATTTTGAGTCACGGGCGCAAGCTATAGTGAACCAAAAGCTTTCCAAGCATTCGTAGATAAGAGGCTAACAGAAGAACCTTCATCTATTATAGTGTTAGGGATATTCCTATCACAAACGGGATGAGCAGAGTGCCCCCTTGTTCGGGTGAATCAATATTAACGAGGTAGACCTGAGAGACATCCTCACTCTTTGAATGAGGAGTGGGATCAATCGATGATGGAACCAGATCGACCACTTTGGTTGCACTCTTCAAGGAAGGAGTGGGATCAACCAACGACAAAATCGGATCGACCACTTTGGTTACACTCTTTAAGGGAGGAGTGAGATCGACCGATGATGGAACCAGATCGACCACTTTGGCACTCTTCAAGGTAGGAGTGGGATCGATCGATAACGGAATTGGATCAACCAATTTGACACTCTTCAGATGAAGAGTGGGACTGGTTGATGACATAATTGGATCAATCACTTGGGTTTCATTGTTCAGATGAAGAGTGGGGATGATCAATGAAGGAAATGGATCAACTACTTAGGTTTGTGGTTCAACTGAGGATGAAACCAGATTGACCACTTGATCAACCAGACTGACCGAGGATGGAACCAGATTGACTAGTCCATCAAATAATTATGGTTTCGAAGAAATATTATGATAACCAGTTGGAAGTTGAATCTTTTCCAAAAGATAAGAAGTCTCGTCCATATGAGGGAAAAGGTGAGAGTAATGATCACCTTCGCATAACAAGAAAGGAAATTTGACAGTTCTATTCTTCTTACTAACCATAATGTCACTAGGTAATGGGGTGTCACCATCATGTCTTTCAAGGGATGATGACGTGGAAGACCACATTTATAACACCTTGGGGAGACCAAGGAAATCCCTCAGAAAGTGGTTACCCTTACAAATCCTGCAAGGGTACTTGGGCTTACTAGTTATTTGGGTGATCTTGGCATCATCAACACTCCCAACACGATTAATAGTAACTTGTTGTTCTCCAACATGTCTGGAAGTGGTTGGAAGTTTGGAACCTTGCTTATTTTTCTTCTTCTTCTTCTTATTCACTGGGTTACTAGCTTTAGAGCTTTCACTCGGAAAAGAAGATGAAACAGAAGAAGACCTTGCAAGTGAAGAAGGAGAAGAAGATCTTACTAGTGAAGAAGGTGAAGGACCAACATGAGGTTGATGTTCTTGGGGGTAAGTGATTACAACCAAAACACTTGTTGCATTCAGAATTACCGAAGTGGAAAATAACCATACCGGTAACCCAATTGTGAGACCTGGAAGGCTCAAAGTAGCGATGTAAGGAGGACCAACGTTTCCGTAAGAAGCAAAAACAAAAGGTTCCCTCGGAGCAGGGATTGCTTCATTGGTCATTCCGGGAATTGATGTCATTAAACACAGATCCAACCTAGAGTCTGCTAGGGAAAACAAACAACACATGCTAAAAATATAGGAAGGATGCAAACAAACAAAAACTTCTCACAATGAACGCACTAGTTGGTAATGAAATCCAATGTCGCGGGAATAATGTAAGAAGGGGGTTGAGATAGAGCGGGTAGAAAATTTACATTGATGACTTGCTTAATGGACTTATGCCTTGGTGCAAGCTTCCACACAATAAACGTGGATTTACCCTCCAAGGATCCCGAGTGAGTTTGGTCAATGTCAATTTCAGGTATAGTGAAGACTCCCCCCTTCACCGTCACCTCATGTATTGAACCTAAATAAAGGACACTAAGGTTACCAAATACAACAATTTTGTATGGGGAAACAATCGACAATCCGATATACACTCAAGGGAAGGGTAATGGAGCCCGAAATTGACTTGAGAAGGCCCGCACAGGTTTTTTTTCTCAAGTGATCCCTAATAATACGCGCAACCACTACACCAATACCAACAAAGCAAGTTTAGTAACTTTGTTGGTCTTAATTCAAATTCATCCATAATAGACAAGAATATGTAAAGATACATAAACTAGAAGGAAATAAGCCAAGAATATATTAATGAGAACTTTAAAAAGACTCTTACAATTTGTAGATGCAGTTGGAATAGCCTCTCCAAGTCCTCCTCGTCCAACCCTTGCACGATACTTCCAAGATCCTAAGTTTGATACCCAAAATCTTCCTCCCAAGATCATAAGTTTGATACCTCAAATATTCCTTCCTCTTCTCCATGGAAATCCCTCATTATATAGGATTTGGAGGTTTAACCACCATGGAGAGGATCACTCATCAGATCCACTAAAATCGAATCTCCAAGATAGCAATGGACAACGAAGAAAAACAAATACTTCCTACTCTACCAAGATTAGTTTAAACCAAATTCATCCATAATAGACAAGCATATGTAAAGATACATAAACTAGAAGGAAATAGGCCAAGAATATATTAATGATAACTTTAAAAAGACTCTTACAATTTGTAGATGCATTTGAAATAGCCTCTCCAAGTCCTCCTCGTCCAACCCTTGCACGATACTTCCAAGATCCTAAGTTTGATACCCAAAATCTTCCTCCCAAGATCATAAGTTTGATACCTCAAATATTCCTTCCTCTTCTCCATGGAAATCCCTCATTATATAGGATTTGGAGGGTTAACCACCATGGAGAGGATCACTCATCAGATCCACTAAAATCGAATCTCCAAGATAGCAATGGACAACGAAGAAAAACAAATACTTCCTACTCTACCAAGATTAGTTTAAACCAAATTCATCCATAATAGACAAGCATATGTAAAAATACATAAACTAGAAGGAAATAGGCCAAGAATATATTAATGAGAACTTTAAAAAGACTCTTACAATTTGTAGATGCAGTTGCAATAGCCTCTCCAAGTCCTCCTCATTCAACCCTTGCACGATACTTCCAAGATCCTAAGTTTGATACCCAAAATCTTCCTCCCAAGATCATAAGTTTGATACCTCAAATATTCCTTCCTCTTCTCCATGGAAATCCCTCATTATATAGGATTTGGAGGGTTAACCACCATGGAGAGGATCACTCATCAGATCCACTAAAATCGAATCTCCAAGATATTTAGGGGGAAAATATATCTTAAGAATTTTAGGGAGGAAATATCTCTCAAGGATTTTAAGAAGGAAATATTTCAACCATCCATGAGATTCTCAACCTCCCCTAAAAAATAGGAAACCAAATGTGATGTGGATTCTCACACTAAATGAATTTCCTTTTCATGAATATTAATAATAATTCATGTGCACATAGTATTTTTTCCTTCATATAATATATTTTACCTCCACATTTACTAGGGATCGTGACATATGTTATTTCATGGCATCAATGTGTATGAGACACTTAGCAAGGTGCATATGACACCTTTACGATACTTGCGAGACTTAGGGAGAGGTACCTAGATGTGGAAATTTGATGTGTAACAGTATACTCCATAAAGTGTGAGGTCGGAAGAGAAATTGATGGACGAAACACTTTACAATTTTTCAATGCAAGGGTGTGTAGTTGGAGAACCTAGAAGAAGATGCAAACAACCATCAAACAATATTAATATATGTTCCATTTCTGAGGAAAGCATACCCATGTTCGGAATACGAGATGACTCAAAGCACGACCTCTGACAAATACACTGCGGATCCATGAAAAATATTGACTAAGGATATGGCCACCAAAGATACAATATGGATCCATATCTCCATGACATGAACTGATCGTAGCCATGATAAATACACAATGGAGCTACGAGATGATAAAACATAGTCAAAGACCAATACAATGTGGATCTATGTGACAATATATATATCATCATGCTCAAATGATTTCCTTCCCAATTCAGGAAAAGTAGATAACAGAGTGAACACTCAACCCAGGGTATTCGTCCCAATCCCAATGTGGTACGAATCTAGCTATGTGAATAGATGATTTGATGTTGAACATGGTAGAAACCACTTGATTACCAATCATTGAGGTAAATCGTTAAAAATTTCGAGGGAAATCACCAATGATGTCAGTGAATCCCAAGATACCCTAGTACAATCCAACGAACGTGAATAAATGAGTTGAAGTCAAACATTCGTGGAATCATCCGATCAAAATTCAATTATGTAAACCTACTATCGAATGTGAGGAGGCCTACCATTGAGGCATGAAAGTCCCAAGGTACTAACTAGTTTCTAAATCTAATTCCTGGATGATGTGTTGAAGTCGAAAGTAAAAGACTCGTCGAAGGAGGGCCTTGATGTATCCCCCATCATCGACACGAAACTGACACAGGAAAGTGATGTAAGATGGTGAATCGAATGAGTATGGATTGACATAGGAAATGGAAATTGGAAATACTACAGATGGATGGTTTTAAGTGAAAATTCCCTTGAACATGATGAGGCATGACAACTAGCTTGGCAACATTGACTCAACGAGTACCAAGAATGTAATGTGACAAAAATAAGAGCACTCTTCGATTAGACGAAAAAGTATGGAAACACAAGGAATTGGTATGACTCAGAGACAAGAGGATTACCCAATTGTAAGATGAGACGCAAATAGGTTCCATGTTCAGGGGCAACAATAGCTTCCATAAAGGATTCTAAAAAAACTTGAACCACTTCCTTTAATTCCCCCCCCACCCAGATAGATGCGTACCTCTTTTTAATTTAATGAGCTCGAGGAGGGTAAGACATGCTCAATATAACTCACCTTTGGTAAGTTCCTCTTCCTTTGTTTAATGAACTAGAATAAGTAAGGGTTAGTCCCCATATGGGCCCTTCAATGTGTAGTTTAGCGAGTCCAGAGAAGGAAAACTCGGTGGTTTTTCATGTTTAGAGAGTCCRAAAAGACTTAAAGGTGACTCTAGGGTTATCTTTTTTAGTAATTTTAGTCTCGCGAGGCCGAAAAAGCAATAAAATACGACTAGAAAGATGCCCTTTCAAACCTTTTAATGAGTGTGAAAGGAAGAAATATCACTCAACAATATTTTCATGTTTAGAGAGTCTAAAAAGAGTTTAAAGGAGACTCCAGGGGGTTCTTTTTTCGTATAACCTTTACGAGTCCGAAAAATTGATAAAAGTTTACTCAGTCACATTATCATGTATTTACGAGCACGATAAAGGAAAAAGACTAAGCTCGGTAACCTATTGTCATGTATTTACGAGTACAAGAAAGAACAAAGACTAATATTAGAATTGGTTTCATTTTTACACATGCTTGAAAAAAAATCAAACTATGCATGTAATTTCCCAATGTAATTTCCAAAGTTTTTGAGGGATACCATGGATGGTTGGTAATATTCCCCCATCTTGAAAAGTTAGTGGCTTAGCTACAGAATAATAATTAAAGGCTGGAGACATGCCCCCCCAAGCTTCATTTCATTCGTCGACTTTGAGGTTGTCACCAATTTCTGTAGTATATGGAGAAAAAGGATAAGGGAAGATGAAATGAAGGTTTTGCTACAAGATATAACGAAAGACTCGACTCAACCTCTACGAGGATATAGAGAAAGACTCGACTCAACGAGAGAGGTGATTGTTTCATTTTTTAACGATCTTGACACACGAAAAGAACTATGCTCAATAACTTTGTTTCATTTTTTAACGAGCTTGCCATAGAGAAGTAAAACTATGCTCATAACTTCTTTTTCATTTTTTAATGAGCTCGCCACAGAGAAGAAAAAATATGCTCATGGCTCTGGGTTCAATCCCCATATTTCTATTTCATTTTTTAACGAGCTTGCTACTTAGAGGAAAACTATTCTCGTAGCTTCTCCTTAATCAAGGCTTCCAAGAGGAAAATGCTTTGGAAGGAATACATGTCAAAGGACAAACGTCATTCATGGATTCCAAGAGATCTTCACTAGATGGAATAAAAGCAGTCCAGAAGGAATACATGTTGATGACCTCGATAAGGGTATGGATATCTGGCTCTAATATCCCTATCAAAGAGATAACCATGTCAACTACCGGATCTAAGTTAGGAGAAGAGAGAGATTCCCTCTCGTGCGGGGTTGATCACATGGGGCAAGTCATTACATAATTGACCTGCGGTGGGGCGAACATCACTGGCATGTATGGACCATTCATGGAAGGTGGATGGTTGACCATCATATGAGGGTCAATGAATGAAAGATGGTCGATTGTTACTATGTTTCCGTTGTGAGGGAAACACATAACTCGAAAGAGAGTGGACACAAAAGATCTCATAATGTAGACATAGTCTCACCCAAGGAGCAAGTTAAAGTCCAAGGGGTCATGAACTACCATAACATCGACGTAGACCATTTTTCCTCCCAAAGTAACTAGAAACCGAGGAAGGATCCCTAAAGGTTGACTAATTCTTCTGTCAAAGGTAAATAAATTTTGAGTCACGAGCGCAAGCTGCAATGAACCAAAATATTTCCAAGCATTCGTAGATAAGAGGCTAATAGAAGAGCCTTTGTCTATTATAGTGTTAGGGATATTCCTATCACAAATGGGATGAGCAGAGTGCCCCCTTGTTCGGGTGAATCAATATTAATGAGGTAGACCTGAGAGACATCCTCACTCTTTGAATGAGGAATGGGATCAATCGACGACGGAACCAGATCGACCACTTTGGTTGCACTCTTCAAGGGAGGAGTGGGATCAACCAATGACAGAATCAGATCGAACAATTTGGTTACACTCTTTAAGGGAGGAGTGAGATCGACCGATGATGGAACCAGATCGACCACTTTGGCACTCTTCAAGGGAGGAGTGGGATCGATCGATAACGGAATTGGATTGACCAATTTGACACTCTTCAGATGAAGAGTGGGACTGGTTGATGACATAATTGGATCAATCACTTGGGTTTCATTGTTCAGATGAAGAGTGGGGATGATCAATGAAGGAAATGGATCAACTACTTAGGTTTGTGGTTCAACTGAGGATGAAACCAGATGGACCACTTGATCAACTAGACTGATCGAGGATGGAACCAGATTGACCAGTCCATCAAATAATTATGGTTTGGAAGAAATATTATGATAACCAGTTGGAAGTTGAATCTTTTCCAAAAGATAAGAAGCCTCGTCCATATGAGGGAAAAGGTGAGAGTAATGATCATCTTCCCATAACAAGAAAGAAAATTTGACAGTTCTATTCTTCTTACTAACCATAATGTCACTAGGTAACGGGGTGTCACCATCATGTCTTTCAAGGGATGATGACATGGAAGACCACATTTATAACACCTTGGGGAGACCAAGTAAATCCCTCAGAAAGTGGTTACCCTTACAAATCCTGCAAGGGTACTTGGGCTTACTAGTTATTTGGGTGATCTTGGCATCATCAACACTCCCAACACTATTAATAGTAACTTGTTGTTCTCCAACATGTCTGGAAGTGGTTGGAAGTTTGGAACCTTGCTTATTTTTCTTCTTCTTCTTCTTATTCACTGGGTTACTAGCTTTAGAGCTTTCACTCGGAAAAGAAGATGAAACAGAAGAAGACCTTGCAAGTGAAGAAAGAGAAGAAGATCTTACTAGTGAAGAAGGTGAAGGACCAACAGGAGGTTGATGTTCTTGGGGGTAAGTGATTACAACCGAAACACTTGTTGCATTCAGAATTACCGAAGTGGAAAATAACCATACCGGTAACCTAATTGTGAGACCTGGAAGGCTCAAAGTAGCGATGTAAGGAGGACCAACGTTTTCGTAAGAAGGAAAAACAAAAGGTTCCCCCGGAGCAGGGATTGCTTCATTGGTCGTTCTGGGAATTGATGTCATTAAACACAGATCCAACCTAGAGTCTGCTAGGGAAAACAAACAACACATGCTAAAAATATAGGAAGGATGCAAACAAACAAAAACTTCTCACAATGAACGCACTAGTTGGTGATGAAATCCAATGTCGCGGGAATAATGTAAGAAGGGGGTTGAGATAGAGCGGGTAGAAAATTTACGTTGATGACTTGCTTAATGGACTTATGCCTTGGTGCAAGCTTCCACACAATAAACGTGGATTTACCCTCCAAGGATCCCGAGTGAGTTTGGCCAATGTCAATTTCAGGTATAGTGAAGACTTCCCCCTTCACTGTCACCTCATGTATTGACCTTAAATAAAGGACACTAAGGTTACCAAATACAACAATGATGTATGGGGAAACAATCGATAATCCGATATACACGCAAGGGAAGGGTAATGGAGCCCGAAATTGACTTGAAAAGGCCCACACAGGGTTTTTTTCTCAAGTGATCCCTAATAATACGCGCAACCACTACACCAATACCAACAAAGCAGGTTTAGTAACTTTGTTGGTCTTAATGCGACCCTCAGTGGAGTCGTCAATTTCTGTTATAGAAAAATCCCCCTGTGGACAGGTGGATCTTCCCTTGGATTCTAGACCCCTAATACCGAGACAGGAAGATGAAAATGGACACTAACATCCCTTTAAATATAGTTAAGATAATCAAAATAAAGAGAGGGAGAAGGTATGATGTACCTTGTTTTGAAGCTTTTCCTCGCTTTATCTAATCTGAACTTGATCTCCAAGCTCCTTATCACGACATGATACTTGCAATGCAATGGAAAACGAAGAAAAACAAAGAGTTCCTACTCTACTAAGATTAGTTCAAACTAAATTCATCCATAATAGACAAGCATATGTAAAGATACATAAACTAGAAGGAAATAGGCTAAGCATATATTAATGAGAACATTAAAAAGACACTTACAATATGCAGATGTAGTTGCAACAACCTCTCCAAGTCCTCCTCGTCCAACCTTTGCATGATGCTCCCAAGATCATAAGTTTGATACCTCAAATATGCCTTCCTCTTCTCCATGGAAAACCCTCATTATATAGGAATTGGAGGTTTAACCACCATGGAGAGGATCACTTTTCAGATCCACTAAAATGGGATCTCCAAGATATTTAGAGAGAAAATATCTCCCAAGTATTTTAGGGAGGAAATATCTCTCAAGGATTTTAAGGAGGAAATATTTCAACCATCCATGAGATCCTCAACCTCCTCTAAAAAATAGGAAACCAAATGTGAGGTGGATTCTCACACTAAATGAATTTCCTTTTCATGAATATTAATAATAGTTCATGTGCACATAGTATTTTGACCTTCATATAATATATTTCTCCTCCACATTGACTAGGGATTGTGACATATGTTATTTCATGGTGTCGAGGTGTATGCAACACTTAGCAAGGTTCATATGACACTTTTACAACACTTGCAACACTTAGGGCGAGGTACCTAGGTGTGGAAATTTGATGTGTAACAATCATATCATTAGGGATTAGCTCCCTCCTAATCCCAGCTTCATGCCTAAATGAGAAATATGCATGCTCTTCTTTTGGAATTTTGTGATCAACTCCTTCCATTTGAGAGAGTGCATGCTTTTGTCTACTATGTCTCTCTTTTATTTCTACAAAGTTTCATAAGCATGTTCTGGTTTCCTTTTGAGTTCTAACTTCCTTCAAGTCTCTTTAAGTTTGTTTCTATCTGTTCTGATTGCTTCTCATCTATAAAGACATCTTTATGATAACCTTCATGAAACAACTTTCCCGAGACAACAAGAACAACAGTGTTTTCGATACAACAATTTTCATATGAAGGATAGTTTCTTGGTAGCATTAGTAAGATGATCTAGTTTGAGAACAACAACAAGAAATATCTCCTAGAGTAGGTGTTAGTTCATTTTTGCAAATTAGTACAATAAGCATATATATCAATAGTATTCATATGCAGTAGAGTATTCATTACACCTAGCAATAATAGAATCTTTCAAAGACTTCTTTCACAATTTGTGATGTAGTAACTATCACCTTTGATATACACAAATTTGAAGCTTAACAATTTAATAAAACCTGGAACCTGAAGCCTTAACTATTATGGAGGGTGCACTTGTTCTTCTGAATGCACTGAATCCAATATTATATCTTGGACAATATCTCTACTACTTTCCCTACAAACAAACTCATGTTTTGCTAGATGATATAACTTAGATAGCATATACAAGTGCATACCTTTGAAACCTTGTAACATCATCGAGTTTGTCTTCTAATATGAAACTAGATACCATATTGATAAGAAGACATTAGAAACTCAATCATAAGATTCAATTATTAGAACAAGCTAGAAACTTTAAAATTTTGACTTTGACCACAAATATTAATTTGACCAGAAGTCAAATTTTGACTTTGAATTTGACCAATCAACCTTTGAATTTGACCAGTCAAACTTTGACTTTGACCAAAGATTCAAACCTGAAGTTTTTGCTAGTTGAGAGTACCAAGATGTGTGCTAGGCTAGGGCACACTAGGATGTCAAGGAACTAGGTCAAATGCTTCACCAGAAGTGCTCGAACATAAGGGTTAGGGTTTGTTGCAGCAACATAATCAGAAAACTTAGTTGCAGTTGTAATTGGTGCCATAATGAGCTTAACAAATAACTTCTCAATTCATCTTCCAGTGGTTAGACTATCTGAAGATAGTGTGGGCCCATAACCTGTTATAAATAAGTGGATGTGCTCGTTTTTTCATAGACAATATAACAATATTCTCACCCAACCATAGGCACAAAGGCCACCCCCGAGCAACTTAACCTCGACAGACATAATAATTCATGTAACAAACCAATAACCAACCAAGGGTAGTGCACCTTTCTCCAAGGGTAGCGCACCAAGCAAGAATAACTAGAAACCAAGTAGAAATTCCAAAGCATAACCAAGATGCCAGTTGCAGCAGCTACAACTACACTCCCTCTCCAAATTTGCGCATCACTAATCCTTATGCAATTGTGAGAGTGAGAGTAACAAATGAGCTCTAACTCCCTCTTGTTTATAGTCCTCCAAGTGACCTAACTAGGCCGACTTCTCTTCCTGGAGACTAATAACTCAATATTAATTATTCTCTTGAGCCAACTTGTCTTCTAGGGTTATTATCCAACGTTTTATGGTTTCTCTTGCTTCACGAAATATTCTAGTCTCGTCAAAGGTTACACATAAAGGTAAATACCTCCTGCAGCTACCATAATATCAACATTTATAAGGATGTAACCAACCCTAATCTACAAGATCATAATTCTCTCTATTTTGACAAATGTAAAAATAAAAATAAGCATTGCTAAGATAAGAACAAATTCTCATGAGCTCCATAGTGCAACTGGGCGTTGATCTATTCCTAAAACACCATGGGATGAAAGAGTGTGTCACCTTTGTGACACTAAGAAGGTTGAATATGAAAAACACTTTCTCTTAGATTGTCTAGCCTATACCCATATTAGATCTCAATTTTAAAATATTTGTCACACTACCAACCTTCCTAACCTTTTAACTCAAAAAAACTATGGTGATGTTGGAACTCTTCTCTTAATGCTTTTTGAGCATAGAAACAAAATTCTAAAGAATTATAAGTAATCCCTTACCCTCTTAAGGTCTGATTGACCAATTCGGTCTTAGTAGACGTTAATCATCATCATCATTGCTTTTTAAAAAAAAGCTTTTTAACTTTTGCATAACACAATTAATAATTTACTATGATGACTTATCAATTGCCACCAAGCATTAAAAAAAACCTAACAAACCATTCAACATTTACAAGTTTCAAGTTTAAGTACACATAAATTTTAGGTACCTGGTTTGTTGTACTGAAAAACCATTTTAATCAAAATTTTAATCAATAATAACCGTTTTAAAAAGGGTTTTTATTAAAACACAATTCAAATTCAATTTATATGTTTTCCATTAATGTGTTAATGATGACGGAGTATTTTTTTGATACAACAATATTTTAATACAACAAATACATACAAAATTAATTTACTAAATAAAAAAAAAATATTTAAATTGTTTTTCTTTATTTATCACTCCATTTTAAATAAATAAAATAATATTAACATTAACTTACATAATATAATTTTTGATATTAAATAACTTAATAAAATTCCATTTATTGAATGTCAAATAACTATATCAATATTTATTGATATTAAATAACTTAATGAAATTCCATTTATTGATGTCAAATAAATAGCTACATCAATATTTATTTATATTAAATAACTTAAAACAAATTCATTTAATAACTACATCGAATGATAACATATTAAATTAAACAATTATGAACATTCAAATAATATTATGAAAATAATATTTATTTAATTAATTTATCAATATTTCTAAAAAATAAATAATTACTTATTAAATTCAACTAACATAAATATAAATTAAAAACATATTAAACTCATCTAAATTAAAAACATATTTAACTCATCTAAATACAATAGATACACATTATACTATGTGTCAAATTATTATACACAAAATATATATAATAATAAACACAAATAAAATACATTAAAAAAAACACAAACACAAACCATTTAAAATACCTTCATTTTCCTTAATACATTACTTTTAAAAATTTCTATTGATTTTATTTGTATTTCAATAACATGATTATTTGTTATAGGGGTGACCATGATTAAAGTCTACTATATTATTCACATTAATTGATGGATGGTAATTTCAAAAAAATAGTAATTATAAGAAAATTTGTATTTTTGAAATGTATATTAATTAATAATTTTTATAGATAATCAATTTTATATAAATTTATTAAATAAAATGTTTTTTCAAAATTCCTTTGACATAAAAAAAAATAATTAATTAATATATCACATATAAATTTTAAACCATAAAGTATAAAAAAATTGATTAACAATGAGTAATAACAGAATTGATTTTCAAACTCTTACAAAGCAAAAAATATACATTAAATTAACCATTAATTTATATTAAATTAAAAAATGATGTAAATCAATTTGTACTACAGTTTTGTCAATATATTTAAAAAAAAATTATTATTTTAAAATTATAATTTATATTAAATTTATTAATATATTAAAAAAATATTATTGTTTTCAAATAAATTATAATTTATATTAAATTTGTTAATATATTTAAAAAATATTATTATTTTAAAATTATTTGAAAGAAAAAATATACATTAAATTAACAATTAATTTATATTAAATTAAAATGATATAAATCATCTTTTATTAAATTTTTAAATTTTATCAATATATTTAAAAAAATTATTATTACATATATTATGCAACACACAACCACATATAAATTAAAAAAGCCAAAAGATTTCTCAAAGATAGTTATGGCCATGGCGCCCCTCCCTAAAAGTAAATAATAATTTTATTAATATAAGATTTGTGTTTAGTAAAAAATAATAATATAATTTACAAATAAATAAATGTGCGTAAATATTCATGAATTATCTGAAGAGCGCACTATCCATCTCCTTTTTCATGAATTACTTGGTCTCCACACTCTCCAATGATCTATTGGAACAGAGAAAAACATTAAATTAATGACAATTTCATTTTCTACAATAATAAATAACAAGAAAAATAAAATTAGATAACCTTATTCAAGAATAATAAAATCAGATAAAATATACTTGCAAATCTAAATTCACAGCCATCATATTGTTAGTTCTGCTCTTGGCCTCAAGCATTCATAATATCAACTGTAAAAGGGTTCAAAGGATTCTTTCAGCACTATCATACTACCCTGAAAAGCAAGAGTGTAACAACAACGAGGACCACATCCTCAAATCGCAAAAGACAGGATGGAAGAAGTGCTAATTGATGTATCTTTTATAGCAGGGAAACTCAAGGGAATGTTGTATCAGGTATAATGAGATATCAACAGAACAATATGAGCAGAAACAATATATTATTGGTTACATTATTCTTATTACAAAATATATAACCTTCTTATTTTATTTATTCTCCAGATCGGTGAAGGCAACACAACAATGCATGATTCATATTGTGATGCAATCGAAGACCTTGAGAAAAACACTATTAATCACATGGGGTTACAACTGTTAATCACATAGGTTAATTCTGTGCTTGCTTTCACTAATGAAAACTATTGATACTACAGCTGCTATGAAAAGAAGGCTCTGCTTCTACTACAGCTCTAATCATGGCAGGGCTCCTTTTCAGGGTCAAATAAATATATGCACACATACCTGCAACAAATCCAAACCCATTGCAGCTGCGAGAGAATTGAACGAATTGGTGGAAGGGAAAAAAGTAAAAGCCCCTAAGCATGCCCAAGACTTTGTTGCGGCCAGGGCACCAATATCAAAACATGTAGCCTTCATTCCCTAGTGAGCCTCATAACATCATTCCCAAAATATAATCCCTGACGATAACAACAAAACCTCAAAAACACACACACGACAGCATCACAGACCTTCATTCCTTCATATCACACCTTTAGAACAAAAAAGACCGAAGAAAATCCCTTAGACATCTCTTGCAGACCTTTATATACTAGAAAGACACCCCAACTGCTTTAGGATTATTCCAGAGAACCAACATGAATGTGAAGATGGTCTTAAGAAATAAACTCATACCTGTGCAGATGTCTAGTTATGATAATGTTACCAAGTACTTCATGAGGATCACTCAGGTGCATGATCATCTTGCAAGCATAGGGGATAAACTGGATGATGTAAATCTCATTAATGTGGCATTGAATGGTTTTCTCAAGTCTTGGGAACCATTTGTCAAGGGAGTCTACGCTTGGGAAAAACTTCCATATTGGTAGAGGCTTTGGGATGATTTCATCTAGGAAGAGAATCGAAATAGTCTAAAAGTAGCAAGCAGGGAAGTAGTGATGAGAGTTTATCTCTTTTCAATAAGACAAGGAAGGGAAAATGAAAGAGTTCCAACAAGAAGGGTAACAATGATGGAGGATCATCCTAGCCAGGGAAGAAGAAGGACTTGAGTAAAATCAAGTGATTGTCATGCCATAAGAATGGATATTATGCGTCTCAATGTCCAGAGAAGAGGAAAGGAAGAGGAAAGACGTAAACAAAAACATAGACATAGACACAACTAGATGAGTTTGCAGTGATGTTTGAGAAGGATTTCTCACTAGTTTCTTTCCTTTCTATCAACACAACTACCAGAAGTATCTGGTACTTGGATAGTGCTGCATCTTGTCATATGATAGAATCATGAAAGATATTTAGAATTATGAAGAAGAGGGACTCAGAGGTTCATGTGGAGCTTGATGATGATGCCAAGTATACAGTGAAGGGAGAGGGAACAATTTTGTTCTAGCTTGAGTTAGAAGGTTTGTTTGATGTCTGGGATGTGCTTTATGTACCAGGATTGAAGCATAAATTGCTCTCAGTGTCATCTATGGAGGACATGGATTTTTCCATTAATTTGCAAAGAGGGCAAGTACTCATATGTCTAGAGAAATATATTCCAGACATAACACTGTTCATTTGGGTTAGAGAGGGAACTTTATATAGGTTGCAGGGGAAAGCTTGTTCAGGGCTCGATACACGAAAATGACAACCTATGTGAGATATGGCACAAGAGGTTGGGAAGCATATGTTGATTTTTGTAGCTTTAGGAGGTATTCCAACTAGAGGCCAAGGTTCTAGGCATGTACAAATTTTTGATGGCACCATTTTTTATTATCATTTCAATGAAATCGGCCTAAAAATGAGGTTAAGGCTTCATGGGAAAGTTGGTGTGATTTGTGGGTTTGTGTAGGGGTGCCACACCCACAAAGAGGATTAAAATATTCTAATTAATTGTCGAGTTTAAGAAGGGCTCCTAAAATCACTCATTGGACTCCTATATAAATGAGAGATGTCATTGTGACATTAGATCATCATAGTGTGGCATCATGGAGTTAGCATAAGTGAGTAAACACTTGTGTTAAGGAGTATGGAAATTGTGGCAGGGATACTTTTTCACCTAGGCGATCTGGCCTAGGGTTTCTGGATCAAAATGCAAGAGTGAGGAAGGTGGCATGTGCGAAGAAAATCGAGTTTATAATATTATACACAATTTTCATAAGGTGAACCGCGTATATACGCGGATTACAGAAGGACGAATCATGTATAGGGTATACGCAGGTTGCAAGAGAGAAAAAAACGTATGTCAACGAGTTTCTAGTAAGGTGAATCATGTATCTATTTTTCTGGATAGGTACAAATAAGTATAGAGTGACAGGTGATGTCAAGAGGCCATACAGGTGATCTACAACATATTCTTGGAAAGATGATATTTCCAAAATATTGTTGAGGTTTGGTTTTTTGATTTGTATATTGGAGAACAAGGGTGTTCTCAGTTTTGGTGACTTTGGAGGACAAGGTTTGTTGACGTCAAAAGACTAAGAAGTCTCCAACATCAACATTTTCAACCTCCCGCGGAGCTAGGAGAGAAGAAGCGAGAATATCACCCTAGGATTTAATCCCTAAAGCGGGAATATCACCCTAGGCTTTAATCTCTAGAAAAAAATGCGCATTGAACTCTAAGCTAATTTTCTCCTAACCTACAGTCCAAGCATAGATCATTTTTCCTTGTAATTTGACCTTTTAACAATTTTTAATTTTTATGTCATTTTATAATTTTATGCTATTTACAATTAAATTATTTCTGTGAGGTTTTATATAATACGCGTAATAAAATGAAAATAAAGGTAAAACAAATGATAAAAGTTAAATGCAATGTTCTTGTTTATTTAAAATAAAGGTAAATTAAAGCAAACTTAACTAAAAGCTACAAAAGTTTGATTATTTCAAAATCACGCATCAAAGATAAAGACTCCTGAACTGATTCAGAGGGCAGCTTTGACCCAGACCCTTTGGAATCATCAGGTGCTAGCAAGGAAATGTCCGTGAATACAATAGTAGTAACTGGATCAAGATTTGGCAAAAGAACGGAATGCACTCCAAAAACACTCGAAACAATCGCATAAGGAAGACGAAGAAGTTGATGCCAATATGATCTGTCTATGTGCCTTCCAAGTATTGAAATCCCTCTTTCCCCTTTTCAAACCCAATAAGGAGGATGTTGCCAAAAAAACAAAAGCGTAGTGGCAAGAATCACGCTTCTTGTGACCTTTCCTTTAAGAACAAAATAAGCAAATGCCACATTAAATATAATTTGCACGTACCCCATCGCTGCCAGAAGTGACTGTGCTGCATATCCCAAGGAAATGAAATTAAGGCAATTTCCTAGAGGAAATAAAATCATCCAACACGCGAGGACCGCAAGTGTATTATTGGCTTAAAGTCTGATTTGGAAGCTATTGCTGTCCCTGTTGTTGTTTCGGGGTGGATTTTCTCTGTCTGACTATATGAAAAAAAAAATGCCTCTGTTTGCTGAAAAATGGTTGGGACAATTGGCTCCACAAAAACTCGATAACCTTTATCAGATACATTCATTCTTATGTCTATGGGTTCACGAATTCCCACGTTCTGTTAGGCCTGATGCATATATACAGGGGATTGGGTGGAGCATTTCTTGGCATCACACTTAGAAATTCCCTTTGATAAGTTCGATGCCTTTTGTTAGCCAAGATATCATATACTCCAATTCATAGCACGTTCCCCTTTTTTTTTTCCTTAAAAACCCATGATATGGCATGAGGATAATCCTAAAGAAGGTTTAGTATGATTAAATATTAGGATAGGACATGGGGTTAAGTGAGAATGTGGATATGGTCATGAAACAATATTTTAATCATAACCAAAAGGAAACTTTATATTACCTGTATGATGTAAGTAAATATTGGAGGGTTATGAGTATACTTCCTTGGAAGAATCATGAGAACATACATAAGTAGAATCATGAGAACATACATAAGTAATAAGTAATATGAAGGGTTTATCACATGAATGAATTTAGATAATTGGTTCACTTTTATTTATTTAAAAAGGTTATAGAAAAAAAAGAGGTGTATGGGACATGAGAGTTAAACGAGATAGTTTTAGAACTTCAACAAATTTACCAATACTGTATCATGTGCAACCTCAAAATTAATCACCGACCATCTTCTTTAATGTGTAGCAAAAACTCTGTAGGAGCATGTGAGACTTTGCGCAAGTGAGTGCGAATAAGGCGAGACTATAGATCAACTATAGTGATATAAGGGTATTTGGACAAGTGTGTCACAAGCTCTTCTTAGTAGTTAGTTGAGTGTCACAATAAATTCACTTATGAACAATGCACCAATATTTAATGAGAAAAACCGAAACTTTGTGAAAGTAGTCTGATTGGAGAGGGAGTTTGACAACGCTTTACCTGCTAAGTCTTGTTGACAAAAATCGTTGTCAACAACTGCCAACCAACAGATGTGCATCGCTTACAGTGGAGTGCAAGCTTTAAACAATAACTTACGAGTCTTGGATTTCTTCAGGGAAAGGGGAAGGGTAATGGCAGGACTGAGGGTGACTCGATGTGGGACAAGAAAATGATGATAGGGTTAGGTGGACTAGGCTATACAATAGGGGGAGACACGATGGAGGTCAAGGGATTCATGGATCAGAACTTCAGGAATAACTCATGAAAAGTTGAGTATGAGGGGGTTTGGACCTATTGTATAACTCGAAGGGACAACTCTTCGAAACTTGACAAAATGATTATGCGGATATAAAATTGTCGTGGATGTGCGTTGAGGGAAAGACCCAAAACATTGAGTGTCCACAACATGTATGCTAGAGGCATCTCAAAATTAAGGGGATAGAGAAATGGAAATAAGGAGAAGGGGATAGGACTGACGAACGTGATGAGCGAGGGTGTCTCGCGTAGCAAGCGAATGGTAGACAAGCGAGGAATCCTGACAAAGGAAGGCAACTTAGTTCACCTGCAAGTCTGATGTCCACCAAGACACATTTGGTCAATCGGTTAAAAATATACAGATAGCATACCTTTTAATATCACCAATCATTGCTCTATCACTTTTGGCCGTAAGAAAGGGCAAAAAAAAGAAAAAGAAAGCGAAAGAAATAAAAGCTAGAAAATAAACTAAGTAAATGAAAAATCAACCCAAAACTAATCTAGCCCTTCCCAAAATTTTTCATTATTATCATTATTTATTATTATTATTATTATTATTATTATTATTATTATTATTGTTTATTTATTTATAGAGGAAAGAAACCATTAGCTTGGGCTCAGGTTGAATGAAATTTAGAGTAAAGGAATGTGTCACCTGCTTTGCATGCAGGCTTTATGGGTTTGATAAATTTATGCGTGGGGGGAAAACCAAGATGCTAACCAACATATGTATACGGTGTGCAGATATGATTAATCAAAATCCAAAAGAAACGACCACCAACCTCCAAGACATGCCAACCAACATATGCTTTACCAGTAATGATGACGGCATTGATTGAATTAGATTTAGGGTTTAGTGTTTTTACCTCAAAGGGATGATTCATGAATTCATCAAACGAATTAATATCACCTCTGGGGACCTTTCTCTCAAGAACATGATCGTCATGATGAAAAGAAGATTCATAACATGGATTAGAAAGCATAAGAATGTCCCTACAATAGTTACTATCATTGAAATAAAAATTGTGCACAGGAGGGACTTGCTTGATGGCGCTAGGTCCTTTATCCTCTTTTGATTGAAGCAAAGGATTAGTGAAATTTATACAAATTAAAGTCTTGATTGGACTCATAGATATCCACATCAGTAAAGTCATGTTGGTTCTCATCAATTTGTATTGACCACTCATTAGCATCATCATTGAATACAAATGTATCATAAGTTGGCTTGACATAATTAGCATAGATTTCTTCATTTGCATAATCAAAATTTCTATTGTATGCGTGCAGATAAGAAGCTTGAGATGAAAGGTGATTTTGAAATTGAGTTTTTTCATGAGGCTTATGAAGGATGAAGTTTGATATATGAGAGTTGGATTGATCATTGAGCATCATGATATAATCATAATCTTCTTCACATCCAATCTATTTACCACAAGTATTTGATTCATTATAATTAGGCCCTGAGAGGGAGGGCTCCCAAGATATACTCCCAACATCATTTGAGGATTGACACTCAAAAACGAATATGCGGTCTTGCAAACTCTTAATGATAGGGATGAAATAAGACAATTTGTGGTCATAACCGCTAAAGGAGTAACATGTTCTACGGATTTTCTCTTTGAAGTCGAGGCAAGTGGATAAGGCTAGCTCTAGGTTTTGAATGTTCTTTTCTTCCAACTGCCATCGGTAAAGAGGGGGAAAAAGTTTGTAGTAATGCAACAAAGAAGCCAAGTTGGTAGGGCGAATGAGAGTAGGAATTAGATTGTATAACTTGATAAACTGAAGATTAAAAGTAAGAATGCTCTCATTATCCTTCATATGTAATTGATTAAATCTCTTAAGATGCTTGTAAGGATTATCTAAATGCCCAAAAGTAGAAGTAAACTAGTTAAACAACTCAAACCAGGAAGAAATGCATCCATTAGGAAGGCTGGAAAATAAGGAGGCGACATCGACTTGAAGGGAATTCATAAACAACAACATACAACTATCATTATTATTTACTCTGAGAATGGTGCAAGCATTTGAAAATGCACGAAGGTGTTCTATCACTATAACAGTTCCATCTCCATGGAAGAGAGGCAAATGGTTCTTGAATTTGTGAGGTAAAGGGTTCACCAGGTGAGAGAAATTCAAGGGAGTGGGCACAAACCAAGGGGAACTATTTAGGTCTTCTTCGAACTCAAACATGACATACTTGTGAATGAATTTTCCAGGGTTAGTAGTTGAAACCACAGGGTTACAACCACCAAACATGCTTCCAATCAATTGAGACATTAAGGTCTAGGAAAATTGAAAGAATTAAAACAAAAACTAGAAACAAACCATGGAACGGTTCTCCCCGGTATGATTGCCAAAAATATGTCGACATCAAAAGACTAAGAAGTTTCCAACATCAACATTTTCAACCTCCCATGGGGTTAGGTGAGAAGAAGCGAGAATATCACCCTAGGATTAAATCCCTAGACAATAATGCGCATTGAAGTCTAAGCTAATTTTCTCCTAACCTACAGTCTAATCATAGATCCTTTTGCCTTGTAATTTGACCTTTTAACATTTTTTAATTTTTATGTGATTTTATGATTTTATGCCATTTACAATTCAAATATTTCTCTGTGAAGTTTTATACAATAGACGCAATCACATGAAAATAAAAGAAAAACAAATGATAAAAGTAAAAGGAAATGTTCTTATTTATTTTAACAAAAGGTAAATTAAAATAAATTTAACTAAAAGCTACAAAAGTTAATAAACTATATTAAATTTAAAATAATTTACTTAAAGGAAAAACTTATAACATTAGTTTGAAGCATATAGAGAAACAACATTTGCTTATATAACATTTTATGTTTTTTTATTATTTATGAGTTAGAATGTTAAAAAGTAATAAAATTAAAACAATAAAGTATACAAGAAAAAAAGTCTATGCACATTAACAAACTAAAAACCTTATACACATGATTATAACCAAAAATACAATGTTTTTGTTTGTTTCTTTAAAAAATTATCTATTTTTTTATTATTATTATTTATGAAATCAAAGTGTAAAATAAAGATGAGGAAACTAAGGACTTTAAAGAAAAATCAAGAGATATCTAGAATAATATAGAGCATTTTCATTTAAAAGCTTTCCCATACAAAATCATAAATCATCAAAATATTCAAGTCTCTGCGTAGACGAGGGACAGGTATGTGTTTTTTAGTCCTTCTAGACGCAACGTACAATAGAAAGACCAAGCATGAAGAAGAAAAATAAAGCTGAGTTAAGAAGGAATGGAGCCATGGTGGCGAATCACAAGGAAAGAACCTGCATAGTAAAACTGATTAGCGCCGAATCAAATAAAGTCTTATTACAACAAACTAAACAAGTAAATCTTTACCTCATGAAGGCAAACAAACTCATCCTTACTTATCCTCTTCGCTGCTTCACAAGACCCCCTGCTGCCGATGATTTAGTCAATATATGTTGAAGATGTAGGAAAATGATGAAATGAGACAGTCCTCACAACACTCTCAACATATCATTCTATGAAATTCCTGCCAAAGTTCTCTCTCTAATTTTATATATGAGATAATATCTCCCTCATAAATTTTTTATCTTCCTAAGAATTTCTCCCTTTTTCTTTTCCTCTGTTGGGCGTTCCTCATTTTATTTATTTTAGTGAACGGTTCCTTCAGTTAGATAGTTTTGTAACCAAATTCGAACCGTCTGGGGACTTCTTTAACACATTACTAACAAAAATAATTCATTGTTGTTATCTCAGATGTAGAAGTTGATGCACGCTCTGTGTCTTTGCGTTGCCCACGTTTTGAATCATGTAAGTGTTGCCCACATTTTGAATAATGTAGATCCAGTTAGCGTTCTGAACGTTGTTCCACCTCCTTCGCCAACTCCCGCACCAGCATATCATTTCCTTACCATTTCCCTTTCTAGTCCCTGAATTCAAATCACTGAACAATTGGGCCATAAGTAATCATAGCTTGATGAATGGCAGAACATACTTCTTCTGCCTGCTGAGATTCATGATGGCATTTGATCGCATGAGTTCGTTCCTTGGATTCAAATATTCTGGAGCCTTGAGGTGAAGAACAAATACTTGTAAAGGTAGGGAAACTGGAGGGTCTTTTCCCATGCCATTATCAAATCGGGCAGAAGGTGCATTGTTTTCCTCTTCCTCCATACAATTGTATCAACATCTGAAATCTAACCAAAAGTAACGCATGCATCTCAATGCTTCCGACTGGTGCAATTGTGAAACTTACTGCTTGGGTTTATAAAATATCTCGGACTCTGTGATGAAATATTTGCAGTCATACGGGAATCCAGTCATACGAGGCGGTACCATAGGCATCGCAAAAACTAGTGAAGCATGCATTTGATCTTGGCCTAATGCCACAGAGAATGCGCATGCAATCTTTTCCTTTCCTAGAGTTTGTTGGCATTTGTAAGAAGGGTTTGCACCAAGAATCTTCCTTCTCTTGCATTGATTCGTCTAGTGACTCTTCATATGATCTATCAAAATCGCGCATCAAAGATAAAGACTCATGAAATGATTTAGAAGGAAGCGTTTGCCCAGACCCTTTGGAAACATCAGGTGCTAGCAAGGAAATGCCCGCGAATACAATCGTAGTAATTGGATCAAGATTTGGCAAAAGAACAGAATGCACTCCAACAACACCTGAAACAATCGCATAAGGAAGAGGAAGCAGTTGATGACAATAGGATCTGTCATTGTTCCTTCCAAGTATTGAAATCCCTCTTTCCCCTTTTCAAACCCAACAAGGAAGATGTTGCCAAAAAACAACAATAAGCGTAGTGGCAAGAAGCACACTTCTTGTGACCTTTCCTTCAAGAACAAAATAAGAAAATGCCACATTAAATATAATTTGCACAGACCCCAGCACTGCCAGAAGTGACTGTGCTACATATCCAAAGGAAATGAAATTAAGGCAATTTCCTAGAGAAAATAAAAGCATCCAACACGCCAGGACCGAAAGTGTATTATTGTCTTAAAGTCTGATTTGGAAGATATTGATGTCCATGTTGTTGTTTCGAGGCGGATTTTCTCTGTTTGACTTTATGCAAAAAAAAATGCCTTTTTTAAGCTGAAAGATGGTTGGGACAATTGGATCCACAACAACTCAATAACCTTTATCGGACACATTCATTCTTATGTCTGTGGGTTCGAAACTTCCCACGCTTTGTCAGACCCGATGCATATATACAGGGGATTGGGTGGAGAATTTCTTGGCATCACACTTGGAAATTCCCTTTGATAAGTTGGACCTTTTGTTAGCCAAGATATCATATACTCCAATTCATAGCATGTTCCCCCTTTTTTTTTCTTTAAAAACCCAAGATATGGCATGAGGATAATCTTAAAGAAGGTTTAGTATGATTAAATATTAGGATAGGACATGGGATTAAGTGAGAATGGGGGATCTAGGATCCCAAGTCTGAAGTTGGTGCTCTAAACTGAAGTGGTGTGCATTTACCTAGTAAGTGGTGTTTGATCATTAAACAGTGGAACGAGATTGGGAATGCGTTGGTAAGCTACAACAAGGGAATGGCGAACCAGGCGAACCAGGCATCCATAGATCCAAGCATCCATATTTCCTGGCATCCCTAGATTCGGAGATGGCGACCCAGGCAACCCTTAAGGTAGTACAGGGCTCCTGACCGAACCGTAGTCCACCTCTAACTCTTTTGGCTCTACCTGACTGGGATCCGTTCACTCTTCTTCTCGCTGATAGTAAGTCGTATCTTGACTGTGTTGTTTTTGTCTTCTATCGAATCGTAAGATCACTGTTTCTTTCCTTTCTGTCTTCTAGTCCAGATAGGGACTGCTCCACTGTCTTGACCTGAGCCGACAACAATCCTCCCCACTGACCGGCTTTATCCTACTCCCTGTGATCTAGTGGGCCTTCAGCGGTCCCCAGTTTTTCTCATTTTCAAATGGACTCGTTGACCAATGCACTTCTGAATCCTTCTGATGAACTCATCTGGAAGCAGGTTGGATTTTTCGAGCAAGTGGACTCTCTGGAAAGAAGGAATCCGACCCTCCCCCCCAAGCCTTTTTCACTCTGCCCTGCCTCTCCCTCTGTTGCACCAGCTGTGTCAGGCACCCCCCCTCAGACAAGTGCCCCTCTCCCAGGACCATCTCCTCCTTTTTCTGACAGGACCCTCCCAAACCTCCCCACTAGTTTCTCCGAGACGGAGGTCCCTAGAATCCCTCCATCCTCTCACCGAGTGGCTTCCCTTGGTCGCAAGGTTTGGAAGTCTAACAGAAAAACAAAGCGTTTGGTTCTAGGCGACGGAGTAGGCTTGGAAAACCTCTGTAAGATGTCTCTTTGTGCCCTAGTAGGTCGCATCTCCTAAAAATCTCTGAACCCTCCAACTCTCAAGGATTGGTTAAAGACTGACAGGGCTCCACTCTTAGGCTACTGCCCAGAAGTCCTGTATCTTAAAAAAGGATGGCTTGGCTTCCTCTGCAGAACCCCTGAAGATGCCTCTCTGTTATTATCATTTCCATGGGTCTTTGGGGGCAGCAGCCTCATGCTTAAGCGCTGGCGAATGGCGTTCAACCCGGACACAGACTACTTTTAGTACAAACATATTTGGGTGCTTCTCCCGGGTCTTCCTCCCCATTTTTGGAATAAAGAAGCTATCAGAGCTATTGGTGACTCATTGGGAAAGTTCATTTCTTTCGACTTAGATTCTCTCTCGGGCTCCTCGAGGAAGATGGGTAGGGTACTGGTTGAGATAGACATCACTGCTGGACTGCCAGAGAATCTGAAGATCGAATGGAGAGGTCGGAAGTCTCGACAGACCCTGGACTATCTCGACATTCCTTTCCACTGCAACAACATTCGAGAAACTAGTCACCTCTGTCGAACCTGTCCGGGTAAGTCCTGGTCCTTTCATTCCGAAGAAGCCGAGCTGCACCTTAACCCTCTGGATTATATGGTTGCTGATCCTTCGCTTGAGTTCTCGGCTCCACCCCCTGATCCACCTTCCCCTCCCTTACCTGGACAACCTGAACCCCTGATGACAAAAATATTTCATCTCTGTCCTTCTCTCTTTAACTCACTCACTACAGTTGAAAGGGATTCCATTAACCGCTCTCATTGGCTCTCTACCCCTCTTCCTATCTCCCCCCCTCCCGATATAGAGAAGTTACAGCCTTCCTCCTCACTGTACACTTCGCTCGGCTCCCCCTCTCGCCCAGCCTCCGAATCCACCCTTCCATCTATCCACCTACCCCCATTGCAACTACCTACATCTCCTCAGCCAACCGGTCAGCTCAGAACTCCTACACCTATCTCTGAACTGTTAGAGTCTCCAGCTATACTTCCGGGCTATAGTCAGCCGTTAGAAAGAGAGGAATCGATGATGTCAGGTTTGAGCTCTACGACCCCTACACCTTTCTTGCCAAACTCCTCAGCACAGCTACAAACTTACCGGGGAAATGAACTCATACCAGTCTCTTCAGCGGCGGGTGCTACTTCTTCACAGTAATCAACAAAAGATCAAAAAACTTATGCATGGTTGCGAGGATTGGGTGTAGAGTTATCCCCTCTACAAACTAGAAGTTCTAGAAAAAAGAAGGAAGTGCAAAACCCCCAACAGTCGGCACCTACCGACCTTACACTAAATGGAAAGGCCCTTAGAGCATTGAAGGCCATAGCGCGTTCCAAATGATTGTGCTCTCTTTAAATTTGCGAGGAATCGAAGGATTACTCAAGATGGCCTCCTTCCGTAAACTGCTCGAAAACACAAATCCAAACGTCATTCTCCTCCAAGAGACACTCTCGTCTGAACAAAAATCCAGAGCGTTTGTGCACTCTTTTCGCTCTTCTTGGGTCTCTGCAGCCGTTAGCTCCATTGGCAACTCTGGTGGATTGTTGGTGGCTTGGGATCCTGGCTTTTTTGACTTGGTTCCCTTCCTTACCTGTGGAGGCTTACTGCTGATGGGACGTTGCCTAGCTATCAATCAAGAGATAGCGTTCTTAAACGTATATGGCCCTTGTCTGGACAGATTGCAATTCTGGACGCGTCTTGCAAACAATGGCTTACTCACCATCCCCAACCTCATTCTTGGAGGTGATTTAAACATCACGCTTTCTACATATGAACACTGGGGAGGTAATTCCTTGCCCGTTTCAGGAGATGCATTTTACAGAGACCTCTTCTCGTCCTTGAACCTCATTGATGTTTTATCGAACAATATTGTCCCCACTTGGTGTAATGGGCGTTCCGGGAACGAGGCCATAGCCAGGAGACTAGATCGTTTCTTAATCTCTGAAAACTTCTTGTCATCCATAGCCTTCCCCACTTCTTGGGTGGAGTATCCATACTTCTCCGACCATACCCCCATTCTCTTAAAGCTGAACCTTCCCCTCCAGCTTTTCGCCTCCCCCTTTAAGTTCAACCAACACTGGTTATCATCGGTTGATTATTCTGACCTGGTCCATTCGATCTGGACTGACCCTCGCTTCCAACTTGAATGTAACCCATAGCTGCGCATTCATTGGAAACTAAAGGAGTTAAAAGCCCGTTCAAAGTCCTGGAGTATTTTAAAGAAGAACTCGGAGGCATCTCCTCTAATTAATCTGGATTCAGAGATAAAAAGCTCATTCATCTATCAACCGTAGCTGCTCTGTCTTTAGAGAACTTTGTTTCCTTAAAGGAGCTTGAGAGGCGCAGAGACCACATTTTGAGGGAAGAGGAAAAGTCCTGGAGACTCTGCAGCCGAGTGACCTGGATCAAATGGGGAGACTCCAATACAAAAAAATTTCATAATCTGGCTAGTTACAATAGGAACAAAAAACAAATCTGGTCTATCCAAAGCGATGGTGATGAGACGCACCGAGGCCAAGAGGAAATCAAAGCTGACGCGTTCACATTTTTCGAGCAGCTCTTCAAAGGAGACAAGAATAATTTTCTTCATGAAAAGGTTGCTACAGCCAACCTTTACCCAAAATTGGTTACAGACTCTGAAGCCTCCGATCTCTTTAAGCCTGTCACCCTTCCGGAGCTAAAGGATATATTGTTACATTTCAAAAAGGAGAGAAGTCCGGGGCCTGACGACTGGATGACAGAGTTCTTCTCCCACTTTTTTGAACTTGTTGGATCGGACCTCCTACAGATGGTCGAAGACATACGCATCAAAGGCAAGATTTCCAAGAGCATTAACTCCACCTTCATGGTTTTGATCCCCAAAGAAAACAACGTTGTCTCTTTCAATGATTACATACCAATTTCCCTGTGCAATCTTATTTACAAATTGGTTTCAAAAGTCATTGCAAATCGCATGAAGCTGTTTCTGGAAAGGAGCCTTTCAGCTGAACAGCTCGGGTTTTTAAAAGGAAGGAGAATACAAGATGCCATCAGTGCTTCCCACGAGTGCATCCACTCTATTAAACAGAAAAATTTAAAGGCCTTGATCATGAAAATTGACCTCAAAAAGGCTTTTGACTGTATATACTGGGATTATTTGAGACTAATCCTACATGCTGCGGGTTTTGGTGACAAGTTCACTGATTGGATTCTAGCATGTGTCACGAGTGCAAATTTTGCAGTGTTGATTAATGGGGAGGCAACTAATTTCTTCAAAAGTGAAAGGGGGCTCCGACAGGGATGCCCACTTTCTCCTTACCTCTTCATACTTATTATGGAAAGTGTTAACTCCCAAAATAGCACCGTCATTTTGGTCAGGTTTTACGGTCGATAGCATGGCTATTGATGGTTTCCTCAATTCATTGTTGAGTCTTTTAGCTGCAAAATTTTAGATTTTGGTTTGACTTAAATTTGGATTGTAAAGTCTTCTTTTTCAAAATTGTCATTTTTTACTTTCCACAGCTAACTTGTTTTCAAAGGTTCATTGTGTGCTGTGGAAAGTGCCCACTTTCAACAGCTAAGGAGATCGTTTCACCAGTTGGC
>JASDQU010790128.1:170501-180570 GCA_032191745.1 Picea mariana | reverse complement strand
TATCTTGATCCAGTGATGGCTGCTTGGATGGAAATGCTTCGTACTTTTTCTTATTTTCCATCTTTATATAACTTGTTTTCATGGAAGCATCATCAAAATTCTTTGGACAAGAACTATGACTAATGGCACAACATCACATTCATTTTCATCAATATACCTGGAAGTAATATAAAATCTGACCTTACATTTCTTTGTCACTTGCTTATTGGTGTCTTTGATCAACCAATCCAATGCGTATGCCTGAGGATGGGCATGAGTCTCCAAGCCAAGTTATTGCACCAACGATTCATAAATCAGTTTTTTCTCAAAACTGGGATCAACAAAAGTTGATGCCTTTGTATTTATGATTTGAACCTTCAGTAGGGAGTGTCTTTGTCTTTCCTCCTCAATTCTCTTTTCTTTCCCCTTTCTCTTTGATCTTAAAGGCTGATTTTTGTTCTTCATTGGCAGATTTCTCTTGGTCATTGCTAGCTGATTTCTTTTTCTCTTTTAAGACTGATTTTCTTTTTGCTTGTGGATAGGTCTTCTTGCACATACATGACTGATTTTTCTTTAGCCATGGCTGATTTTTCGTATTTGCAATTTTTTTTGCATATCTGGGGTTGATTTCAGGGCCAGACATTTGAGTTTTACACCTCTAAATTGCATTCAATTTCTTCACCCTCAGCTTGAGTGTTCATTGCTTGCTTCACTTGTTTTTATTTTTTAGATGGATACGAGGATGGAGCTTCCAACATGTTTCCTTTGAATGTCCATCAATGCTACAATGCTCGTGATGATGTTTTGGGTTTCTACATGCTTGAGGTGCGTGCACATGTTTATTCTTTCCTTTGAAAAATATGTGATTATAATTTTGTTTTCAAAATGGCTTATCTTTATCTAATGACAGCTGCTTCGATGGACATGCTCCATACTTTTTCTTATTCCCCAGCTCTATATAGCTTGTTTTCATGGAAGCGTCATCAAAATCCTTTGGACAAGATTTATGACTAATGGTACAACGTCACATTCGATTTCATTGATATACCTGGAAGTAGTAGCAAATTTGAAAATATATTTCTTTATTGCATCTGTATTGTTCTCTTTGATCAACCAATCCAATGGATATGCTTGAGGATGGGCACGAGTCTCCAAGCCAAGTTGGCACCAATGATTTGGAAATCAGATTTTTCTGAAAATTGGGATTAATAAGTGTCAATACCTTCTTATTTTTGATCTGAATCTTCAGTAGGAAGAGTCTTTGTCTTTCCTCTTCAATTTTCTTTTCTTTCCCCTTGCTTTTGGAACCTTCAAGGCTGATTTTACTTCATTGGCAGATTTCTCTTGCTCATTGCTGGGTGATTTCTTTTTCCTTTTCAAGACTGCTTTCTTTGTTTGTGGATAGGTATTCTTTCACACACATGATTGGTTTTTCTTTGTCCATGATTTTTTTTAATACTTGCAACTATTTCTTGCATATTTGGGGTTGATTTCAAGGCCAAACATACCAATTTTACACCTCTAAATCACATTCAATTTGTTCACCTTTAGCTTTGAGTGGTCATTGTTTGCTTCATCTTTGTTTTTAGTTTTTAGATGGATATGAGGATGGAGCTTCCAACATGTCTCCATTGTATGTCCATCAATGCCACAATACTCGCAATGATGTTTTGGGTCTTTGCATGCTTGAGGTGCGTGCACATGTTTTTTCTTGGCTTCGAAAAATATTTGATTGTAATTTTTTTATTTTGAAATTGCTTATCTTTATCCATTGATGGTTGCTTGGATGGACATGCTCCAAACTTTTCCTTATTCTCTAACTAGATTGTTTTCATGGAAGCGTCATCAAAATCCTTTGGACAAGAATTATGACTTGTCTTCTTAATGGAATTGTAATGCTCAAAATATTTTGATAACTTATTTGGGACTTGATGTGGATACGCCATGGCTGTGGCAAGTTTATAAAATTTGGTTGTGTACTCTTGGACAGTTTGTCCTTCCTTTTCTGAAATTATGCCATTTTATTTTCTACTTGTGCTCATGGCCTATTGGGCAGAAACTTCTCATCATGGATTTAAATTTTCCCAATTGGTGATTGGTAGCCCTCATTTTTTCTTTGAAGACTCCACATGGGTTTTCCACCATATTAAAGCAACCTAGAGATCTTCAGTGTGGCATATGTAATTTTTTGCTTATCTCCATAGGGATGCCCCTCTACATCTCCAATTGTTCATCCATTTTATCTATTCATCTACATCTACTTGTCCTTCATAAGCATCCAACTCAAATTTGGACCATGTTTGGAAGGGTGGAGGCTTCTTGAATGTCCCTATTCCTTTGAAATTTTCTTGTTCTGTGTCCTCTTGATTTCGTGGAGGTTCTTCTTAATCTTTCTCTTGGACACAAGACATTGGCTTCTCTTCCTTTAAAGACACCACCGATTCTTTTGTTGAATTCGTCAATTTAATTTGCATGGGAAGCAAATTCTCTACACGACTCTCCAATCTTTTGGATCTTGCTTCACAGGTGTCTTCATGATCGGTATCCATGAATTTGATCTAGGATTTCCACTTCATTGACTCTATCTCTATTTTCTTTTTCTCCAACTCTCTTTTGCCAAGAACTTTCCCCATTTGATTGTCATACACTCTTCCTTTTCTGGAACTCTGAAATGTATTTGCTGTTATGTAAAAATCAAACTTGAAATTTGAGTGAAATTAGTCCAGACTACAAGTTATAATGCAGATTTACACCTATAATTCTACCTTGGGAGTCATGCAAATTTGATGTTAGAACACCTCAAATCTACTCTTCAAAGTGCATATCGAAGTGTTAAAATATAAAAAACAAGCTTTGAATTTGGAAATTAGCAACTATGACCATAGTACCTTGAATTCCTTGGGTTAGGGAGTAGAAAATCAATCAAGAGGGAGTAATCCCCTATGTTATGTTAGATTTTCTTAAATTTTCAGTAGCAATAGATTTACCAGAGTATTTAGATATTCTTTTACATTCAACAACCATATACTGAAAGTATAAGCAGGATCTAGAAGCAGATAGACAAGCACAAGAAGACACAAAGATTTATCCTGGGAAAACCCCAAACTTAGGGAAAAACCTAGCCAACTTTTCTTAGAGAGAATGTTTCTGATAATACAATACACAACCATGAACAAGCTCTACTCACAAGAGAAAAACCAGTGATGAAGAAAGCCTGATAACAAGAACTTATCTTTTCTCCTTGTCAAACCCTAGTGAGGGTAGACAACTGCGTCACAACCCTAGCACAACTCTCTTAGAGGTAGCACAAAAGAGAATCCACCAAGAACCCCAGTCGTTGCGTCTCCTAGGGTTGCCTCAGAATTGCGCCTCCTTTTCCTTCTTCGCTGAGATAATGAGATGAGTGAGAGTGTGTGTCCAAATGAGCAAGGCGTCACCTTTATTTATAGTCTTCAAGTCACTTAGCTAGGGCCAACTTCTCTTCCTAGAAATTCTATTTCCACTGTATTATTTTCCTGTGGGATGACTTCTCTTTCTAGAAATTCTATTTCCACTTTATTATTTTCCCGTGGGCCAACTTCTCTTCTGGGGTGTTTTTCAACTGTTCAATGGTCTTCCTTTGAATTTTTGTAATCTTCTTCTCTAAGAAAATTTGTCCAGGAGGGAATGCCTCCCGCCGCTACAAAAATATCAACACTCCCTCGTAGCAAGGGAGGTATTATTCCATGATGTTCTCCTCTAGTAGTCTCAATCACACCCATCCACTTCACATGGCATGGGAAAGCCTACCACCATAGTCTCAAGACTACGTTGCACGTATCTATGATGTTTCTCCTCTCCTAGTAGTTCCAATCACACCCATCCACTTCACATGGTATGGGAAAGACTACCACCATAGCCTCATTCACACCTAGCGACTTCACATGGCTTAGGCAAGGCTACACCATGGTCCCAATCACACCTAGCCACTTCACATGGTGTAGGCAAGACCATGCTACAAGTCCCAATCACACCTAGCCACTTTACATGGCTTAGGAAAGACTTGTACCAGGCTACTCATTACTCCCTCAGTCACTTCACATGACTGATCTGGGAAACCCTTGGCCAAAGGGAGCATATCTTCCTGCTGTAGGAGAAACATTACAACTCCCTCTCAACAAGGGTGGACATTCTGCATCACACCAATCTTGTCTCTGAAGTACTCATACTTCACTTTAGACAGAGGCTTGGTGAGAATGTTTTCTATCTTCTCATCTGAGGATATGTATCGGAGTTCTACTGCTCCTTTCTGCACCATGTCTCGGATGAAATGGTATTTGATCTTTATGTGCTTTGACTTGTCGTGAAAGATTGTATTCTTTGGAAGCTTCACACAACTTTTATTATCACAGTATATCAAAGTTGGCTTTAACTCTAGATCAAATAACCCTGCAAGCAACTTCCGAAGCCACACTGCTTCACGACTTGCAATAGTGGTTTTTATATATTTTGCCTCTGTTGTATTGAGTGCCATTGACGACTGTTTTCTGCTCAACCATGAGATCATAACTGATCCCAAACTAAAGCAACATCCTGATGTGCTTTTCCTGTTCACTGCACTCCCCGCCCAACTAGAGTCTGTATAACCTTGCATCTTTACTTCATCGTTCGAGAAATATTTGAGTCCATATCCAACCGTACCGTGCAGGTTTCTCAATACATGCTTTGCTGCTACCAAATGTACATGTCTAGGCTCAACCATGTACTGAATCAATGTGTTCACTGCAAAGCATATATTCGGCCTGGTGTTAATTAGGTACATCAAGGATCCGATCAACTGTCTGTACATCGTGGGATCAACCAAATCTGAAGAAGAATCACTCAAGAGCTTCAAATTCATAACCATAGGTGTGGCCATGGACTTGCAATTCATCATTCCGAATCTCTGCAGAATCTCAACTGTATGCTTTCCTTGGCTAAGGAAGGTCTCATCTGGTCTCTGCCACACCTCTAATCCCAATAAATGGTGCATCAAACCCAAATCCTTCATTTTGAACTCTGAAGTGAGCTCCCTTTTGCACCCATCTATGAGCTTCTCATCCCCTGTAAGAAACATGTCATCCACATATAGTACTAATATCAAGGGGAAACCATCTTTAACCTTGTAGTAAAGGTTGGGGTCTGCATCACTCTTGGCAAACCCCAAGATCATCAAATAACTGTCTATTTTGGCATACCATGCCCCGGGTGCCTGCTTAAGCCCGTACAAAGATTTCTTCAATTTACAAACATGGGACTCCTTCCCATGGATTACAAAACCTTGTGGCTATTCTATGTACACTTCTTCAATTACACCATTTAAAAAATCAATCTTTACATCCATTTGGTGTAATTTCCAACCCATAATAGAAGCAATAGAAATAATAGATCTAATAGAATTGTACTTGGCCACTAGAGCAAATGTGTCGTCATAATCTTCTCCCTCTTTCTGGGAGAATCCTCTAGCCACAAATCTAGCTTTGTACTTCTCTATGTTACCATCTGCAGCATGCTTGATCTTGTAGATCCACTTGGAAGTCACCACTGACTTCCCTTCTGGTCTTGGAACCACTTCCCACACATCATTCTTCATGATGGATTGGTACTCTTCCAACATAGCATCCTTCCACACTTGCTGCTTTGTAGCTTCCTCATAAGTGGAAGGTTCTGAATCAATGATCTTACTCATCAATGCCACATAGATGGAAAACTTGTGTGGTCTCTTTCTCTCTTTGAAGGAGCCACTAAGAGATGCATGTTTTTCTGCTTCTTGCAAAGTGTTCTGGAGCCATGCTGGTCTCTTCTTGGTAACTGTAACCTCCTTGGGTGGATCTACCGATATCTCTGGCTCTACTGTCTCATTCTGATCTTCTGGGATATGTTCTTCTGGAGTAGAGTCAATCATTTCTACATCCTTTGGAGCCTCTTGCTCCTCTCTGTCTTCATCCATGTGAGACTCTTTAGATTTTTTGAAGGCTGCTTCTTCATCAAAGGTGACATCCTTGCTAATCCCAACTTGGCTCTATCCGAGGATGTATATTTTATAAGCCTTTGAAGTCTCACTGTATCCAACGAATGTGCCCTTTTTCCTGAAGGTTATGGCTTCATTCTCTTTTACTTGGGAACATGTATGTATAATGGGTAGCCGAATATCCTCAATTGGCTGACTTTTGGTTTCTTTCCGGTGAATAATTGTTCTGGTGCCTTGTTCCTCAATATCTTATGAGGAATTCTGTTCTGGACATATACAGTTGTATTGGATGCTTCTGCCCATAGATGCATGGGTAAGTTCTGGTCATGGATCATTGCTTTAGCTACTTTTATAATTGATCTGTTCTTTCTCTTTGCAACCCCATTTTGCTGGGGGTTGTAGGGAGTTGTCAACTCCCTATTAATCCCTGTTTCTCTGCAAAAGTCCTTGAACTCATTTGAGGTGTATTCGCCTCCATTATCTGACCTAAAAACTTTAATCTTTCTTCTAGAGAGATTTTCTACTAAAGCCTTGAATTCTTGAAACTTATTGAAAACTTCATTTTTTGCTTTCAAGAAATAGATCCATGTTTTACGTGAGAAATCATCAATAAAAATGACATAATATAAAAAGTTACCTAGAGATGGTACTGTCATTTGTCCGCATACATATGAATTTATAATGTCGAAGATCCCCTTGGATCTATTGGCACTGCTTGGAAAAATTCTCTTGGCATTCTTGCCAAGTGCGCATTCTTGCCAAGTGCACATCCTTTGCATACTCCATCATGCTCTACCTGCATATCTGGTAGACCTGTAACCATCTTGCTCAAAACTGGCAAGGATTTGTAGTTGATGTGAGCAAGTCTTCGGTGCCATAACTCACTAGAGCTAATACTGTTGTGTACAAGGGCTTGTGCTGGGTGTCCCTTTAATTTATACAATCCTCCCTCTCGGACACCAATCACAGTAGCTGAATCTATACTTGAACCCTTAGGCCATAGAAGGACTTGGCCATCAACAAAAGCTACTCTGAAGCTTCGATCTTCTAAAACAAAGATAGAAAGAAGATTCTTCTTTAAACCTTGTACAAGTAATACATCTTTTATTGAAATAGAGTTACATGAATCAAACTGGTAGGAGGCTTCTCCTACTCCTTTTACTGCATGTGTGGATTCATCTCCAAGTTCCACTTGAAGGGATGAACTCTTTTCTGTCAAATTTGTAAGAGAATTTCAGAACCTGGTCACGTGCTTGGAAGCACCACTGTCCACTAGCCAAATATCACTTCCTTGAGTGATGGTATATGTGAGAGTCGAGACAAAGACATACTCTTCATCTTTTGTTTCCCTTGTCTTCTTTTAAGATGTAGACTCCTCCATATATGCTGCATGTGCATGATGTTTTCTCTTTCCCTACCCTTGAGTACACTGGTAAGCAAAGTGTCCCAACTTTTGATAGTTGAAACATCTAATTTTAGATACATCTTTCTTGTGATTTGGAACTGATCTTCTATTTTTCTTTGGATTGTTGTTTCTTCTTTATTTCCTTTTCTTCACATTGTAGCAAGAGCTTGATTCTCTTCATCATTGGTCTTCTGCATCTTGGATGTCAATCTTGATTCTTCTTGGACACAGTCTGTCCATAATTTGTCAAATTTAGGCAATTTCCTTCTTGCACAAATTCCCTAAACAAATGCGTCCCAAGAAGAAGAAAATCCATTTAGAGTTGTAGTCACAAGCATTGCATCCTCTACCGAATCTCCAATAGTTGCTAGCTCATCCTTGATCTGCGAAATATTTATGAAGTAGGTAGAAACTATATCTGACTTGTTCATCATCACGTTTCTGAGTTGATTCCTTAGGGTTAGCTTCTTTGTATTCTTGCTTTCATATAGTCTTGTTAAGGCATCAAACATCTCTTTGGTGTCTTCAATTCTGATACATTGGGAATCAAGTGGTCCTTGATTGAATCTGTCAAGATCCTCTTGGCCTTGATCTCATTTTTCTTATACTTTGCCTTGGCCTCTTCCTCTTCTAGTTCAGGGAGAACTTGCTTGACATGATCCAAGAGCTCATTCTCTTCTAGAATGAGGAGTATTCTATGCTTCCATGATCTGAAGTTATTTGCTCCATCCAACCTATCTTCAACTCTTAGATTGGTAATCATTTTCGCTGGTAGAAACCCTAGGCCTGGAAAATCCCAAAATTTCAACCTTCTTAAAAAGGTCAACGCTAGGGTTTCAGGACATGCACTAGGGTTAGGTGAGTTGCCTAGTGCAGTTTTCTCCTTAACGTTGGCACTAGAAAACCCAAACGATTGGCAATCTTTGTTCTTGTTGGTGTCTTGCACTAGGTCATTTGGCTTCAACCCTCGGCTCTGAAACCATGTTAGATTTTCTTAAATTTTTAGTAGCAATAGATTTACCACTTTATTTAGATCTTCTCTTACATTCAACAACCATATACTAAAAATATAAGCAGGATCTAGAAGTAGATAGACAAGCAGAAGAAGACACAAAGATTTATCCTGCGAAAACCCCAAGCTCGGGAAAAAACCCAACCAACTTTTCTTAGAGAGAATGTTTTTCATAATATGATACAACCATGAACAAGCTCTATTCACAAGAGAAAAACCAATAATGAAGAAATCCTCATAACAAGAACTTATCTTTTTGTCCTTGTCAAACCCTAATGAGGGTAGACAACTGAGTCACAACCCCAGCACAACTCTCCTAGAGGTAGTGCACAAGAGAAACCACCAAGAACCCCATTTGTTGCGTCTCCTATGGTTGCCTCAGACTTGCACCTCCTTTTCCTTCTTCGCTGAGATGATGAGATGAGTGAGAGTGTGTGTCCAAATGAGCAAGGTGTCACCTTTATTTATAGTCTTTAAGTCACTTAGCTGGGGCTGACTTCTCTTCATGGAAATTCTATTTCTACTTTATTATTTTCCCGTGGGCTGACTTCTTTGCCTGGGAATTCTATTTCCACTTTATTATTTTCTTGTGGGCCGACTTCTATTCTGGGGTGTTCTTCAACTGTTCAATGGTCTTCCTTTGACTTCTTGTAATCTTCGTCTCTAAGAAAATTTGTCTAGGAGGGAATACCTCCTGCTGCTAAAAAAACATCAACATGTTAATGGTTTCAAGAAATTCAAATGAAGTAAGCAAACAAATCCAACAATTGAGATCTTTTTGCCAAACAAAATGTTACCTTTATTCCAAAGTTGCAAGTACAAGGGTGGGAGATATTGGCTTCAACTACAAAGCACTCCATGGGATGTCAAATTGCTTCTCAAGTACTTTATCTCAACAATGTTTAGGGATACATTCATGTGAACAAGATGGGAGTGACCCCTAACTTTCAATGAATAATATACTCTCTCACACTCACTCAAATCAAAAGAAGGGTATGAAGACAAGAGAGCTCAAACAATCATAAATCTCAAGAACAAAAAGGAACCCATCTACTCACTACCCCTCTAGCCTTTATAGAATAGGCTTGGATGTATAGAAATAACATCACTACGAATAAAATAGCTAAATATAATCATAAGTCAAAGACAACAACCCTCAACTAAGGTGCATGAGTAAGTTAACAAGATTAGTCTATAATAGACCAACTCTTGCTAAAAATAAGCATCCACCAGTGTGCCTTTCTCTAAGAATAATTAAGGTGTGAGAGTAGTGCTCTAGTATCCAAGAATAACCTCGTCAACCCATGTGCTCAATCTCTAGATAAAAATAGCCTGTGTATATAAGAGAACCCCACCAATAGCTTCCTCAACTCATGTGCTCCATCCCTAGGTAAAAATAACATGTATAACAAGAAACTCTATGAAGAACCTTCCAAGAGAGCTCCTCCAACTCATGTGCTCCATCTTAGGGTAAAAAATAACATGTGTATATAAGGAAATTTCACAAAGGCCTCTTCAACCCATGCAAAATACCATGTGTAGATAAAGAAACTCCACCCAAAACATTCCAATAAAGTTCCTTCAATTAATGCGCTCCATTCCTAGGCAATAACATGTGTATATAAGGAAATTCCACAAAAATCCTCCTCAACTTGTGCAAACACTTCAAGTGGTAAAGATTACA
>JASDQU010790128.1:135019-145028 GCA_032191745.1 Picea mariana | reverse complement strand
TATATATATATATATATATATATATATATAACGTGTCCCCTGTGTCCTGATTTCGAGGGTCGTCGTGTCCGTATTGGATACTCGTATTTCCGTGTCCTCCGTGTCCCGTGTCTTCGTGTCAGGTGACTTAGGTTAAAGATGATAAGATACATTTTATATGTTACTGATAATGGATGCAGGAGATAGATGTTCAACATTATCTGGTACAGCCCTCCATGTATTTCAACTTGGTTGGAAAATAGATAATCTTAGTGAAGCAGGTGCTCTGCATCTTTTCCAGGTTAATCTCAAAATCTGAGAAAGTGCCTGTTCCAGTCAGTTCTATTATCATTACTTGGTGTCCTGGCAATGGAAATGTTCAAAGAGTAGTGTGGATATGTTTTTGGTCAATAATCCATGAATATAGCTGGAACATCCATGAATATTGTTTCTGCTGCTGTACCAAGGAATTTAAAATCAGAGAGAACATACATAATCATTGAGGCTCTAGATGGCCTCTAGGGTCCAGAAATCGTCTATTATCAAATGAGTACAAAATCTTATCTGAACTCTGGCTCATTACACAGAATTGGCTGAGTTCAAGTCTCTGAAGTTTGCTTTCTCTTGGTGAATGACTTCAAAAATAGCTTCCATTCGATGTTTTAAGTCTGTTGGCACCATAGGGCATCAAATATGTTTCAATCACTTGGTGCCATTTAGCGTCCTATACCCCTACTATGTTTCAATCTTGGAATCCGACAGAGCTCAAGGCATGCAGGGGGAAGGGGTCCCTGAACTGGCCGGTTGGACTGGTTCTGATCTGAACAAGGCAGTTTGGGCACACACTTGTCAATAACTGGTTTGTTCTGGTTTAGGGGATGGACTGGCCAGAATCAGCCAGTTTGCAAACCAGCTGGATCTGATGACACTTATAGAGAATATGGAAAAAGTCTTCTTTCTTGCATAGGCTGAGAAGAAATTATTTACTAAATTTATTGATTTACAATGTAATCAGGGAAATATAAATTCTGTTTGCATATAAAAAATTACAGTTATATAGAACTAGATAATTTTTATGTATTCTGTTTTGTATGCTGTATACAGCATGCTACTTAAGGTTGGTATTTGATAGTACATTTTGATTGTTGGGTATGCAGATGTTGAAAAAACTCAGTAAACAACTTAATGGGGAAGATTGGACATGGAACAACCTGAACACGCTCTGCTGGGCAATTGGCTCTATTTCAGGTTCTATGATGGAGGACCAGGTATATTATGTTTGCTGCAACTGTCATTTCTGGTCTTTTATAGTTGTTTATTGGGTTTTCTATCCCTATTCATATTTATTGACTGGATGCTTATTATTGCTACAACTAGGTGATCATGTCACTAGCCTAAATGACTTTTGCTTTATTTGTGATTTTTATAATGTCTATTTCACTGTCGAAACAATTTCCAACCATAAAGATTCATGCAATCACATGGATTTCTTTTTTTAATTAACTGTTATAGTTGTAAGCAGAAAATAGGACAATTACAAATTGATGCTTGTATTGCCATCTTTTCCGCTATGCATATAGAATCATGTGCATTGAAACTATCGAATTGTTTTGGTGAGTCTTTATAGATTAACCGTTTATACAAGTTCATATTTTTTGATATTCTACTGTTTATATTTGCTTTTTGTAATGACAGGAAAATCGATTTTTAGTGACAGTAATTCGTGATTTACTCAACCTATGTGAAGTCACGAAGGGAAAGGACAATAAAGCTGTAATTGCAAGTAACATCATGTATGTATAGTCTTATCATGTCAATGATTTGATCTTTTTTACCTATTGAAGCATCAAGTGTGTTTTTCTAAACTAATACAATTTCTGGTTAACTGAATAGGTATGTAGTGGGACAATATCCAAGATTTTTGAGGGCTCATTGGAAATTTTTGAAAACTGTCGTCAACAAACTTTTTGAATTCATGCACGAGACTCACCCTGGAGTGCAGGTTAAATCTCTTAGCTTACAAGCCAAATTAGTTATGGCAAGGGTCATTTTCATTTGGTTTGATTGCATCTTATTATGGAAAGTTTAGGGAGATTTGGTTTTAAATGATTATGACAAATTTATCTAAGGATACTATTTGCATTTAAAAATAACAATTGTTATGAAGGTAACCTACCAAATGGAAGCTATAGAAATAAAAAAATAGAGACATAAATTGGGGACAATTAGTGCTGACAAGCAGTTCAGAACTACATGAATGTTTTGCGAAAATTTAGAGGGTTCTGGTTGACACATTCTCTTGTCAACTCTGTTAGAGTGTTAGCTTTGTTTTCCAGTGGGCAACTGCTCTTTGTAACCTTGTCGTACTGATCTCTTATTACCAATAACTCCTACACACATTATGGAGCATTAAGTGAAGCTATTACTATTAACTTTGGTCTATAGATAAATACAGTGTTACCAGAGCACAAAGCGAAGTAGAGAGCAGGAGTAGTCCTTCTCAAAAAACCCTGGGAGTGTTCCCAATACACATGCATTAATATATATTTTTATATATTCTACTGCATCAAATTGCAAAGAAAAAGGTGCAGAATGTGAAATTAGTTGCAGAAAATATATTTTGGAGTGCTATTGTAGACATACTACATTATTAAGAAGCTAGGTTGATATGGTACATGACATGGGTATGGTTACAGGGATTGATACAGGACTTGGTACGGGTATAACTCTTTTTGAAACAGGGGACAGCCAAAGTGTGCTATGAATGTAGAATAAGTTCTTTGAATGAATAAGTGCTCCAGTTCATCTTACAAGATGAGGAATTGGCTGCCTGTGAGAGTAAACATGAAAATTTCCAGGTCTTTGACCTCAAATGTTGGGTATGCTTTTATAGGTGTTGCACTCGCACTCCCACATAGTATTGTTCCTGGTAAGATCTAGTAGCCCCTTTGACCTATTTATGGGACAGGCGAAGTGTGCTATGAATGTAGAATAAGTCTTTGAATGAATAAGTTCTTTGAATGAACAAGTGCTCCAGTTCCTCTCACAAGATGAGGAATTGGCTTCCTGTGAGAGTGAACATATGGAAAATTCCAGGTCTTTGACCTCAAATGTTGGGTATGCTTTTATAGGCGTTCCACTCGCACTCCCACTTAGTATTGTTCCCGGTGAATCTAGTTGCCCCTTTGATCTATTTATGGTCACTTGTTGGACACTAATAAAATTATCTCAGGTTGGTTGACTTGCTACTCGTGTTGGTCAACATGTTATTGGCATGTAGTTCTTTATTGCCAGACTTCTCTTAGTAGCCTTCAGTACCAGGAGAGTTGCATTTCATTGTTCTAAGGTTTTTCCCATGATCACCCAACCTGGTCCTCTTAGCGTTGGATATTCTTTTGTGGATGTACTTTGGAAATGCACAGGCCTTGATCATAGGCCTCATTCTTATGGTAGAAGCAGAGTTTCTCCCTTTGTTACTGTGGCATCTTCATCATTTGCGAGTCCTTAGGTTTCTTATTCTTCTTATTCCTCTTTTGCCTCTATTTCTACTTATACTGTGATTGAGCAATAGGCCATGTTGCTATTAACTAGCTTCTTTCCTTACTCCTAGCTTTCAGCTTCACGCATTTAGGAGTTGCATCTGCAGACCCACTGCATATCACTAGTTTTGCATCATTTAATTTCAAAACAAATTTTGAAATCTAAACATGCTTTGCATAATTGGAAACTTCAATTATGCCATGCTGATTTGAAACATCCATTAGTTTTGTCTTGTCATTTGCCCTTTGCCTTGCTCTGCTGTTCCAGTCTCGATTATACATATTTGCCATATTGTGATTTCTAACATTTGAATTGTGGTGTCTAATTATGTGACACTGGTCACTTTCCTTCTGTCTAATTATGTTTATTTAATCAGTGTTATCAGAATTGATTGGTTTGGTCTAGTGCACCCCACTGTGGGTTCGAACTGGTTTTTGAACCAGACCAGTGGTTGATTCTGTCCTGAAGTGGTTGTTTGGTTATCGAACTGTTTCTTCTAATCTAGACCAACGTTTCACCCCCATTGGTCAATTTGCATTGGTTCTGCAACCCAACTTTCTGTTTGGTTCTAGTTTTTTCTGGGTCTCACCTTCTCGATCTTAATAATAGTAGCTGCATTCATATCATATTGGTGTTATTCAAACTCAAAATGCTTAATATTCCAAAGCTTGGTAGTTGTGTACTCGAGCTTTCATCAGATTCATGTTATATTAATGGGTTCTGTAATGAGTTGCAATCATCAAGATAACACAATTGATCAAAAGAAAATCACATTGTGAATTTTAAATTTTTTGTCTGGCTAAGTCAATCACTGGTATTATTCTGCAGACCTTAGAAAAGGTTGGCTACAGGGGGGGCTTTCAAGCAGAGATAATGCATAGAAAAAGTTGTGCTCTTGTTTTTTTTCTTTTTTCTTTTATCTCTGAGAAATGTATTCTCCAATAAAAAATAGTTGATAACAACAGAACAAGTAGAAAAATATCTGACATTATGAAAAATATGTATTTGTAAGATATTTGAAGGATTCTGACATTTATTGTTTCTACTTTCAGGACATGGCTTGTGATACTTTTTTAAAGATAGTGCAAAAGTGCAAGAGGAAGTTTGTGGTCATCCAGGTATGTATGTTCTCTTTTTTAGAGTTTTTGGATGCTGTTTCATGAATGTGGCAAGTCATCTCTGTATTTTCATTTGCTGTCCAACATTGGGTGAAACACATAATACATAGTTGTTGTATTGATACCTGCAATTAATGTACTGAAAACGACATCTGATTTCTGAATATCATCAAGGAAAAGAAATAAATAACAAAATTTGTCATGACAGAAGTCATACTCCTGATGAGATACAATGTAGTAGATAAGATGAGAAAATATATTTTATTAATGTCCGACAACAGACCACAAAAGTAGGTCAAATGGATGAACATAGCACATCCAGTGTAGTACAATGTGGGAGTGTCAAGGCATCTCATAGAACAATTGTAAAAGAAGAAATATAATAAGAGCTAAGAGCAGGCTAGCGTATAGCCGCTAAATGTCTAGCTAAAGAAAGCTAAAGAAGCTAAAAAAAGTTAAGGAGAGAAGTATCAGATAAGGTGATGGTACAGTAGAAGTGCTGGATACTGCAAGGCTCTGAAAATGGCGGTTTCTTCACTTGTCCCAAGCCACCAGCTCCAGCAGGCCTTGATATCCTCCCTCTCTTTTCTCTCATTTTATTTATTCCTATGTTACTGGATATATTGGCCTTGGGGGATGGATCCTCGTATTGGAAATGGATTTGGATCTGAATCTGCTGAGACCCCCTTCAAAATGGATCCTTCACACATGAAATGTGTCGTGAGAATCATATGTGGATCTTGCCATCTTGGCCTTTTAAAATATGATAATAAAATGATTTCTCAAATGTATATTGACATTGACGAAAAAAATGAAATATAATGCATGAGAACACAAAAAAAATACACCACAAAAACATAAGAGAGATATTTGGAGAAGAAGGATTCTTATGAGATGCCTCGTACTTCTATCTATGAGTTGGTCCTGTTCTTATTCTTCCCTAGCTCTGCGAAGGGAGGGTTATCACTTACCTGTTTGAGGGGAAGAAATCAGTCACTTACGCTATGCTCAGGCTTTGAGGGGAATCAAAGGTTATCCGGGATCCCTCTTCAGGTCAGAGCTGGCTGCTACGTTCAGCCAGCCCACCCAGCTTGGACAACTGACTGAGCCAACAATAGTCAGTCAAGAGATATGGAAAGGTCCCTAAAGGTTTCTCTATCTATCTCTGGCCCCTCAAAGAGCTCTGCGAAGGGTTATACTATATTCTTCCATCAATTCACTGGCACAGTGACCTGCAAAGGTTCTTCTTTTTCGGCCGGCACAGGACCTGATAATACCTTTAAGAACCTTATTCTCGAAGTATTTACCTTTAATGACATGAATGGATAGGGACCTTCAAGTCCATTAACAAATTTAATTGCGATTCTTATAAAGTTTGATTTGATATAATTTGGTTGGGTGAACTTCCTAACATTTATGACCATAAATGTGGGCTACAACCCAACCTGCATCAAATAACTGAACCCTGCGACTTATAAACAAAAATAAATCTTGCCATTCCGAAGTCCTAAATCATCCATTCTCCCATGTGGCCATACTTTCTCCATTCTCTCTTGGGCTTGTGGACGGTGCTGAATCTCTCACATTCAAATCTTGACAATATTACACCAACTGTATTGAAACTCTATTGTGTCGTTTTAATTCAAGCCAGAAGCATACAAAGCTTTCCAACTTGTTGATTCGATATCAAATAAGATCTGGTTAGGGCCTTTGTCTTCTTGTCGATCTCGAGGACAGAAAATATTTCTTTTGAGAAATATCAATTGACCAATGTTACAAAGAGTTATTTTTTTACTGAAATCGAATTTAGATGCATCGGTTTTTAAATAATCACTATATTCACAGTTAAAGCTTAGTTAGTTTTTATTTTAACAAACATATCTTATTGTTAAGAGCGTTGCCACAACATTTTATATTTGCCCATGTCAACCAACATACACATACATATTAGCGTTCATAACTAAAATCAGGTTGTCCTCATTAAGATATCCCATATATCTTATTAAATATAATATATTAAAATAAATTTAATTAGCAAAATTCACCTACTCCAGCTGCCTGATATAACTCAAAATTCCTAAGATGTTCACACTCTTTCTGATTGTTTTGGTAGTCTTCTGAAATTGTCATAAAACTGGTAGAAATGTTTTTTCCAGCAATTCTGAGTATGGCCCACATGGATCTCTGGTGTTGGTGCACACCTTAGTGACTATGGAATTAACTTGAAACATAAGAACTTGGATGTTATTTGCTGTATTGGAGACTTGTATAATTTGTTCATATGTAGCCTACTATATTTATTGTGTATGAACATCATGTATTCTTGAAGTAGGTTGTTCAGTCCCTGCATGCTATCTTATTTAATGTGCATAATTCAGTCTTATATGGGCCAAAGCTACTGCCTTATGGGCTTCTGTAATGTGATATGGTCAATTAGTATGCTTTCCACTACATTGCTTCCTATAAATTGAACTTACTAAGGTGGTTGAAATTTATAATTGTTATTTTAGACGTATTGGGGTAAAATGATAAGTTTGATGATCTTTACTTTCTCTGTTGAAAGAGCCTTCTACCGTCTCAAGTTTGTGAGGAAGTCTGGACTCTGCATAGGTAGAGAATTGCTTGTGAGGATTTTTAYCATTGAGATTAAGGAGTTGGCCATGATGAAGACTTCTTGAACAGGTATTGGATGGCCTAACAATACATGGGGTGATAATGTCATTATGGATGGCCTGTGTGGTATTGATGTAATGAGCGAAGAGGATGGCCTGCAACATTAAGACACCCTGACTGTGTATGGAAAACTGATGAGGATGGATAAGTCCATAATTCAAACCTACTTATGAAGATTGCCATATTTAAGAAAATAAATGGTCCATAAGGAGATAAGCTTCACCCAGAACAAGTTGAAAGACTCAAAATTTTGTGCTTGTATGTAATCAATTACCTATGAAATATGTAGTTAAAGACAAAGACATTTTGTAACAGAGGTGGAAAATAGAATGGAGGCAATCGACATTTAAGATTGCGATTGTAGGGGTGAAAGAGCTGCATAATGTGCAGAAGAAGGGCAACCTATGAAGACAGTTAAGGACACGAATGATGGAGTTACTGCAAGGATTGTCTGCATTTGCAAAGGAAGGTGTTGCAAGATGTTTTGCATTAAATATGAGTGGAATGCCAAGCAACATATTTGGAGTCATCTTCTTGTTTTGATGTGCTGGGATTCTGATATTTGTTTTTATTGAAGAACCTGGGTTGCAAATATTTCTGCTGGATTTCACTTTTCTGGTGTTTGAACATTAGGCATTTTATGTTATGCTTAATCAATACAATATTTCAACAACTGTTATTAATTGAGAAACTAAAATATGCAGGTTGGAGAGGCAGAGCCATTTGTTTCTGAACTTTTAACAGGCCTTGCATCAACAGTTGCTGATCTGCAGCCCCATCAGATACATACATTTTATGAATCTGTATGGAGATTGAGTATTTTGTTGTGTTGAATGCTGACTTTGTCATTAGGGTCTTCATTTAGCTAGTGGTAGAAATTTGGCTGTATACAGTTATAATATGGTTAATGCCAAATATGACATTTCTCAGGTGGGGCATATGATTCAAGCTGAATCCGATCCTCAAAAACGAGATGAATATCTTCAAAGGCTAATGGAACTTCCAAATCAGGTTCTTTTATCATTCTTTCTGGTCTTGTCATTTTTAAAATATGTTATTATTTTGAAGAAATTATGGCATATAACTTATTTTGTTGTATTTAATCAATTTCCTTGTGTGCAGAAATGGGCTGAAATCATAGGTCAGGCCAGGCAAAGTGTTGATTACCTAAAGGATCCGGATGTTATCAGAACAGTGCTCAACATTATGCAGGTATATGTTTCGATCTTGTTTGACATTGATGTTGTCACTTGTGGCTTTTATGTTTTTTAATTATCTTGTTTGATTTTCTGTAAGGGTTCTTTTAAAAGAATTACTTGGTATCAAAAGAGTTTATTTTGTAATGTCTGGTAGAATTAGTTTATTTACCCATATTTTGAAGATGCAGTTATATTCTATATTAAAGTCCTTGAAACACATCACCGTTAGCTACTACAAGAGATTTTTGGTCACTTCATGTTCAAATTATGCTTACAAGTTATTCCGTAAGGTGGTAATTGAAGATGTGGCTGTGTCAGAGAAGTTGTAGACCAAGATGTGGTGCCAATATAAAGCTTTTGTAATTCAGATTAGACAACACTTTTAAGTAATCAATAGTTTGTGCAAGGACATTAGATTGGGTCCCATGTTACATCGTGTATGAAATTAGCAATACTGGCACTGAAATTAGCCTGCTTGTTTAATGGTTTGACAGACAAATACAAGTGTGGCAATTTCTCTTGGGACATTCTTTCTACCTCAGATATCACTAATTTTCCTGGACATGCTAAATGTTTACAGGTATGGGTGCTCTTCTCTATTCATTGAACATTTAAAAGTTTGAATTTTTTTATGACAAAGGTCTTTCAGTCTTGAAGCTTTTTAAGTTTGTATTTGTTCAAGAGAGCTGTTATAGTGTTTATTATGCACTGCACAATTTTTATTTTGCATTAGCCTGCATTATATCTTGGGACTATAAGTTGAGTCATCTCAGGTTTGAATTCATATAAGTTCTTCYAGTCYTGTAGTTCTATCCTTTATTACTRCGAAWTCTCCCACATTGGTATCTAAGRTAACAAAGGATCGATGACTAAGCAATTCAAGTATTTGCCTTGGGCTTAACTGGAGGGTTGCTAAGCTTAATATGGTATTTCTTAGGTTGGGTGTTGCCGTCTTCTCAAGGGTTGTTACCACACTTCACTATAAATTGCTTCAAACTTCACATCTTTTGTTATCGGGAAGGCCATGAAGGCCCCACGTTTCAGGTTCTGGAAGTGAGAGAAACAGAAAATTGTCCCAAAACATCTTACTGGATTCTGAAGGGTTGTTACCACACTTCAGTATAAATTGCTTCAAACTTTACATCTTTTGTTATCAGGAAGACCATGAAGGCCCCACGTTTCAGGTTCTGGAAGTGAGAGAAACAGAAAATTGTCCCAAAACATCTTACTGGATTCTTTTCCTCATTTTGGCATGAAATATTTAAAAGATTTGATTGTTTTTTTATTTTTTGGATATGCGACTTTTTTTTTTAATAATTACAGGGTTTTGTTTGATATGAACTCGAACAATGAAACTAGCAAGTTAGGAGTTGTAGTGAATAAACTTTTGCTATTCGATTGAAATCCTTTGGTTTCATCGAGAAATACAATACTCTTTATAGTCAATATGCTTTGACTAATTATGCTACAACAGAGATTTCAAAACTTGCCTGGAAATAA
>JASDQU010790128.1:118599-134919 GCA_032191745.1 Picea mariana | reverse complement strand
AGTTCAAAATATACATGGAGTCCCCAAGCTTATTGTAAGTGACTGAGATCCAATTTGCCCTCTATCTGTCGCACCCTCTTAAACCAGATATCCCCTCACACCCTTCCTTCAAATCTAGTTGCTTTATTCACATCCTTTGAAGATGTCTTTGTTGCACCCACAGACTACCCCTTATCTGTTCCATTGAACATTCCATTGATCTTATTCTTGAAGCCACTTTTCCCAATGCCCCTTATCATCTAGCTCCTCATGAGGATGAGGAAGTGGAACATCGGCTCCCACAACTTCTTGATATCGAAACATCCAACTGAGTTCGTCACCTTCTACCTTTCCTACCTTCATCATTCCCAAGAAGGAGCCTGAGGAATTGCGTCTAATCACGAACTATCGGGCTCTTAATAAGGCTACAGTCAATAATTGTTACCCTCTACTGTGCATTGATGATTCAGTGGATCATTTGAAGGGTGCCCACTTCTTTACCAAAATGGATCTTATAGCAGGGTATCATGAGGTTTGCATGAATGTAGCAGACACATGGAAGGCAGCCTTCAAAACCAAATTTTGACTTTATGAATGGATTGTTATACCATTTGGTCTTACTAACGCCCCTTCCACTTTCATAGGCTAATCAATGACATTTTCATAGCACACTAAAATTTGTGGTGATCTATTTGGATGACATCTTGGTCTTCAGCAAGACCTAGGAGGATCATTTGCTCCATGTGTGCACTATGCTAGACTTATTGTGCACTCACAAAGTGCAGGTGAAACATCATAAATCTTCTTTTGGGCAATCTTCAGTTCATTATTTGGGTTTTGTTGTCTCTACCGAGGGTGTTAGCCCAGATCCCACTAAAGTCCAAGCTCTTGCATAGTGGCCAATGCCTCACTCGGCTCTGGAACCCAAGAGATTTATGGGTAGTGTTAGTATGTATAAATTTACAAATTCAAAACATCTTGTTTTGTTTACTATTGAGTCTTGTAGCTAATCAGTTTGAAGCTCGCTGCAAAAACTCCTAACATTTCACAGCATCACATCCTTTATGCCATATCACTGCAAAATATCGCCTTACCTCCACAACGGTTTTCTATCATGATTTGTAGTGTCGGATTCAGTGGTAGAGCATTTCATGGTAAAAAGAAAACCCAAAACAGAGATTTCATAGCGAATTTTGGCACGCTGTGAAATTTCCTATAGCAACAATTCTACTACAAAAGTGTATTTCCATCATAACTTTTAAACCGTGTGCCTGTTTACCACAAAATTTTTCAAGGAAGATGCATCAGGGTAAGATGAAAAAACCTGTTTAAATTCAAGTCAAAATGCTTACGATTTTTTAGAAATGAGCCACCATCACCTACATCCATTTTGGGTTTTTTCTCGAGAACCGTGAACTGGGTTTTTCTCAAATTTATTTGCAGAAGAATTATAACGTTATTAATCTACTAAAAAAACATCATCCCAACCCAATTCTCCATTTGGGAGAAAAGGCGAAATTACCAATTCGCTGCGAAATTGCTGAAAACAGAGATTTCGCATCAAATTTCTCAGTTCGCTAGGAAATGGTATAGTCGGCACAGATCAAGGTTATTCGACTACCAGCTGGATGGAGAGTGCTAAATCACCATAAGACTTGAAGAACTATTTATTTTTCCCTTAGATAGTGTAATTTGTTGAGATTTGTATGTATAAATTAGTCAAGAAACAAAACCCTCAAATCTTGGAATCAACTCTAGTTTGTTATAATTGGTTGTAAYTCATTCTAAATTGGGAAAACCTAAATATTTCGACCCTCTTGAGCTACAATRTAATATCACTCTATATCATTGAGAAAGAGAGAAGGGTGAAGGGGTGAGAGTGTGTGAGAGAAAAGACCATTRTGCTTGTACATTTTCTGAATTGTTTCAAAGAATCAATACAAAAGTACAGAACCTTCTTGAGAAGASATTCATGTATCAATGTGTTTCAAATTTGTTTTTTTCCCTTTTGTGTATGTATTTCTATCTTGTTCTCATTTAAATGTTTATTCTTCAGTATTTAATTGAGATTAAWTGATACAAAATTCATCTTTTTTGATGCTATGTTTTCATAGAAATTAAATACTCCACCCTTTTCCTCTAAATTTAAGACAGAATTCACCCATGTTTGATGCTCTATTTTAATGGGTTGTTAATTCCCAATTCCTCTACCATACTACAGYGAATTAAGAGGCTTTGGAAAYGTTGTTATCTTGCCTCTATTATTATATTTTTCACCCACCAGTGATTGATCTCTTTAGATAATAGTTTAAATTTATGACCCCATGCCCAATGGTTGTCTTCTCTTAACCCTACCAACCACATCAATAAAACCCTACCATTATCTAAAGATCTATTCATTGTGCTTATTAAATAACCAGTCTTTTTTTGCCTGAGTTATAAGAGAGAGCCCTCTCTGGGTTGGAAGGGTTAGCTTCCAATCTGCAAGTTGGTTTGTGGTTACCTCTGAGTTTTCTTCTCACATCCAGGTGGCATTATTTTTTATTGGCAATTAATTGCTCACTTCTCTCAATTTCCACACCCTCTTCAACAGCTCTCCAACCAGAATCAATTTGTGTGGTCTCCCTTAGCACAACAACAATTTCAGGCTCTCAAAACTGTCCTTTGTTCTGCTCATATATTTTGTTTACATGATCTTTAGTCTCGCTTTGAGATTGAGATGGACGCCTCTCAATATGTTATTAGTGCGGTTCTTAGATAGGGAGGACACCCTGTTGCATACCATTCAAAGACATTTTCTGATGCAAAACGCAATTATAGCACTTATGAGAAAGAGTTCTACAATCTAGTCCAAGCATTGAAACAATGGCACCATTACATCCTATGGAAAGAAACAATCCTCCACAGAGATAATCATCCATTGAGTTTCATTAATTCTCAAACTAAGATACAAGAGCAGTGTCATTTAAAATGGTTCGCTTACATTCAGTACTTTCATTTGGTGATTAAATACAAGGGCACATACAATCGGATGGTCGATCTCCTGAGTCAGACCCCTACGCTCATTGGTTGTGAGTTGTGTTGCCTATGAGGTTTGGAAGCCTCTCTGATCTGAAAATTTTACTTGATCTTTAACCATTACTTGCATGTGAATTTTTTTTAATTATTAACCATCTTTATGAATGAAAAATTAAAGACATTCCTCAAGCACATAAACATGTAAGCATACTATCTATGAACAAGAATTGGTAACGGAGTTCACCAGATTTCCTGGCTACCTCTCCGGGCCACTTTCCAAATGGGAAGGTCGATAGATTAAGTATTCAAATGCTTACAAAGTGACTTATGATTTCTGTCTGTCATATACAGTAACAGACTTCAACAACAGCTGCAAGATGAAATTCTGAGACTTTTAAGTATAAACATGGATACCTTTCTGTGTATCCGGAAGGTTCTGTGAGCACTTTTCTGTCTAGATGCCTGAATGAAAAAACTGAAGCTGGATCTGGAATCCTTGCGAAAAATCGAGACTTTTGAGTATAAACTCRATATATTTCAAAAACTGGACTCTGAATGCCCTTCTTGGCACTATTCTCAATCTGCCCATGATTGTACAATCTGTTCAGCCTCGATATGCGTACCAATTGTGTACCACCTCGCACTACGTGCAAATAACACCTCGATCTACATGCAAATTCACTTCGATCACTGTGCAGCATCACCTCGATCTACATGCATGTCTCTGCCTACATCAAAACTCATGCTCCCTCCTCGGGATTTGTGCCCAAGCCTCATTTAAATAATAAAAAAACAATAGTTTTTTGGGGGGCGCGAGCTATGGGCCACGCGCCCTCCGTAATCCCCCGCATCTCTGCATTTTTTTAAGTTTTTGTGCCATTCCCTGCCACGTCCCCTGGTGGTGGCGCATTGGTAGTTGTAGTTGTAGTTGTTATAATGGTTGGGGGTGGCGGAAGTCCCGGGGTCAAACCCGCGGGCTTCCTCTCCTTGGCGTGATTTGATATATGTTTGTTTTAACATTTGATATATGGTTGCGCGCGATTTATGTTATATCATATTTGGACTATGATATGGTTTATATATGTATGCGACTTTGGTGTAATATATATGGTGCATACAGTATAGTTTTAACATATATTTTGGGCGCACTTCATATGTTTTAACATATGGTATGGTTTATATATATCACATTTAGATTTATGATATGGTTTTAATACCAAGGGTCCCTCGGTGTTGGCAAGGTCAAAGGCTAGGCACTTGACCACCCCTTTTTTTTTCCAAACCATTTCTAACCATATTTTTTACCATTTTAACCCATTTATAACCACTTTTTACGAAACTTCCCATGCTCATATCTTTGTCACATGGAGGTCGTTTTTCCTGAAACGAACGTCACCAGAAAGCTGCTGACGAGCTCTTCCACTTTGTAAGTTTTACTTTTCCATTTGAATACTTTAACTCTATCAAATTTTGAGATGATCCACCTGGATCACTCTCTATCCTTCAGATCCCTTCTTTGCAGATATATGTTTCCCGGATTTTGAATATCATATTATAATAATAATAATAATCTATTTTTAAGGTCACGGCAAAGACAGACACCAAATTGGTGTATGAGACCCCCCTATTTGTGGGACAAGGGACCCCCTATGCCCAGCGATTTGACTGGTAAAGTCTATTGAGGTATACATACCCTACCCCCCTATGGATTTGAACTTGTGACCTCTTAGGAGGTAACACATGTTCTTAACCATTAGGCCCACTCGTCAAGTGGAGCATTTCTTTCGTGCTTGTGCATTGTGTAGTCAACATAAACCTGCCAATCATAAATTTGGTTTGTATCAACCCCTTCCTCTACATTCCCTCCCTTGGGACTCTCTTTCCATGGATTTCCTTAGTGGTTTACCTATGACCTTACATAAACATGATGTTATTTAGGTTATTTTTTGTCATTTCTCTAATATGGCTCTTTTTGTCCCTTGCACTAAGACCACTACTGGTACCCAAACCGTTGTCTTGTTCTTTCACCATGTTTGGCCACACTTTGGCCTTCCTACTAACATCATCTTTGATTGTGATGCTCTCTTTCTCAACACATTATGGGATTTACTAGGTTGTCAACACAAATATTCTAATGCCTTCCATCCTCAAACGGAAGGGCCAAACCGAGGTAGTTAACTACATCCTTGTCCATGCTCTCTGCATTCAATTTTCCAAAACCAAACAATGGGATACAACCATCCATGTCATTCAGCGTAGCCATAATTGTGTTGTACATCTTTCTATTGGGATGTTTACTTTTGAGGCATGCTTTGGATATCAACCTTCATCCCCATATGAACTGCCTCTCACCTTGCATCCTTCCGGCAATCCACACCAACAGCAAGAACAAACATCCACCCTTTCATTTTTGCAGACTATATCATGCAAACATCCCCAAGTTTCTAAAGCACTAAAGGCATCTCAGCAACGCTACAAATCCCGCCATGATACTCATTGTTCCCCTATGTTTTTTACTCTCGGTGATAAAGTTTGGTTTTACATGGACATCCAACATTTTAAATCCCAATGTCATCACAAATTGAAGCCTCTTAGTTATGGCCCTCAAGTTGTTCTCCACCCCAACTAGGCATTCATGATGTGGTGAATGTGAACAATCTAAAACAATATGAACCTCCATTGTTGGAAGATAATGTCATTGTATCTCATCCTGTCAAGTTAATCCTTGATTTACAGCATCCATTGCTCCAGGACATCTTACTTGACACTCGCCATACCACCACCCTTCATTAGCAACATACCTCTTAACTACCAATTATAGACTACACCCTACACTTTGATCTTATTACATGCACACTTTAAATCTTGTCGCACTTATCTCTTGTCAGGCACTTTTCTTTGTTTTGTTTTCCTTTCTCATTATTTATTACCTTGAGCCTTGTTGGTGCACCACCATAATTAGAAAATGCATGTATGTTATTGCATAAACTTCCCCTTATGATTAAACTAAAGTGATTCCTTGCATTGATCTTTTAACATTAGCTTCTCTTGCAACTTCTTTCCCCTTGCAATTTTTTTGATGTTACACTTTAGATATATATGTACTATCTACATTTAGTTTGTTCCTCAACTTAATAAATGTGGTGTACCTAAACTCATCTTACACAGTTGTCAAGGCACTTCAATTTGAATTTTAGCATTTGCAGCAGAAACAAACATACATACACAACAATTTCCCCAAATTACTACCAGTATTTACCTACATTTTTTATTTACACAAGGTTCCTCATCCATTTTTAAATTTAATAATTTAACATACATATAAAACCATTCCCTATAAAGATAATCACAATTCATTCATCATTCTTATTCACTAATACCCACAAATCCAATTCTATACATTTTGCATGCATGTTGCTTACTTTATATTACAAAGGCTAAATTATGCATTCTACAAAATAAATTTATTGTTATAACAACTTATAATCTACACATAATTGTTCCCTGACAACCCATAACATATATCTAAAGCATTGACATTCATGGCTATGAATTTTCTCATTTAAACACGTTATTCTTCACACATAGCACAACTATGAGAATTAAATCTCAACAAATACATAATAAGGACATAATTACTCATTTGTTAGTGGTTGCACTTGGGGAAATAACTCCATATGAATGCTTTTTCTTCTAGCCATAGGCACCAACTCGTGTAGGTGCATTTGTTAGTGGTTGTACTTGGGGAATTAACTCCATATGAGTTTTTTTTCTTCTAGCCATAGGCACCAACTCATGTAGGTGCCACCCCTAAGTCGAGCAGTGAAGTAACAAGTGCAAATTGGAAAACTTAAGCTCTTAAACATAACCCCAACCTAGTCTACAACAAAAATGGGTTTCCCTACTCACAAATATGCACTCCAAGCACCCCAACCAACTCTCAAGCATTGCATATACAACACTATACAAACACTTTCTTTTTTTATTAGTGCCTCAAGAAGTCCGATGTACCAACTATCTTTGTGTAAGAAGAGTTCCCAAGCAATCTATCTTGCTAGAAAATGTAGTAATGGTTTTCGCAACATCATATGGCTCATAGACATGTCATTTCTCTCACACCCAACCAATTCAACTAGGTGCATAATGGTACATCATTATTTAGTGATCTCCATAATGGAGGATAATTTTTCCAACAGAGATTAGCATTGTCTAGCATAGCCCCAATGGTGAGGAATAGCCACATATGATAAATAATAATCAATAATCATAAAGAATGAAGAAAGAATAATCAAGAATAAAGAATGAATGATAAATTCCAAAGCTTGGAATGCTCTTGCATGCCCATGTGAGGTGGCTACATGCATGCCTAAGAAAGAACAATCTTTTCAAGGAAGAGAATTGTTGTGTCATTTCTCTCTTCCATTCCTCTCTCCCTACTTCATTGCCCCCATGGTGCTCCCAATATAACTCAATGTATTATGCTTACCATTCCCGCTTCACAAGGCCACACCAGATCACCTTAATTTCTATCCAACCCCTCATAAATGCAAAATGCAAAAGCAGCGAGTCAATGATCATTAATCTAATTGTGCTTGTTTAAAAGTGGCTAGGTCGTTTTTTTACAATGGAAACCTTGAAATTGGAGACAACGTACTCTTTTATTGATGGTGGAGGATATTCATATAAGGCTTCAAATGGAGTCATTTTTATTTAAGTGTGATACATGGTGTTATACCACAATTCAACAAGATTATTCTTCTTTTTAGCGAACAACATGTAGAAAATCCCTTAATTTCTATGCAACCCCCCTCGTAAATGCAAAAACAGTGAGTCAATGACTCATTAATCTGATTGTACTTGTTTAGGCAATGTAGTGGGTACAAGTGGACCTTGTTGGGCCTTAATTTCACTAATAATATTGATTTAGTTCTTGCCCCTCTGAGAGTTCCCTGCATAGTCCTACCAAATCTTGAAGTTTGAGCACACAAGGTGACAAAGGACCCTCCCAAAGAGGGGATTTGATGCCCACATAGCAAAAACAAAGCCATCTCACTAGGTGTTGTATTGTGAATCTCACGTGCCTTGTTTGTAGTTAATACAAACACTGTATTCCCATGATTTCTTGTGTTTGGTTGTTGGATGTTAATAATTTTGTGTATCTTTCTTCCATGCATAAGATTAGGTTTAGTGCAGTGTTTGTGTGTGTCCCTATTGTATTGCATTTTGTTTTATTTACAAAATTCATTATTGTCTATTCTAGTTACACAACCAACTAGATCAGTTTTTTGATACACTTGTTTGAAAAACCACATACATATTGCCCATTACACTCCATTGTGAGATGACACCCAACAATACCAAGTCATCTTTACATGTAGTGACACTCGGACACCGTTGTGAGGAGATTTGCGAGGAGATCCCAAGAGTGATCTAATTAGGAATAAATGATTGATTCAGGGAATTGGGATTACACATTTCAATTGTTTTTGTATTTGGTGATTAATTATGATTATGATAGAAAAAATATGCCATGATATCCAAAAATCATTGATGGTTGCAATGGCTAATAATTACAAGGTAAAATTAACCATGAAATCCCAAAAATCTGAATTATACCATATTGAATATAACGAACTAGAGATCAAAGTAAAGGTAAACACCATTGTGAAGCTCACCATTAACATAAAAAAACAACTCACCATCTCCATGCACCTATCGAGCAATCAACTAGGCAAATCCAACAAATACTACAGTCACTGTAACAGAATCCACAACCCTGACTAGGATCACTACAAAGATGCTGAGGAAACAGCTCAACTTTTGCAACTGTTACCAATTACCATGATTGTTAGTTTTCATTCACTATTTGGAGTTGTGGAATTTCAACTGAATCTAGTTTACACCACCACTGAGTTTCATTATTTTCATTGGCCTCCCTCCTAATGCATTTGAACTTGTTTTCAGTTCCCTTTTCTTCTGTAGAACACTTTAAAATCAAGAACATGCAAAGGAGCATAACCTGATTATCTTTTATTCTTTTCACCTCTTGTGCTACCAACTACCATGATTGTTTGTTTTCATCCACTATTTGGAGTTGTGCAAAGGAGTGGAATTTCAACTGAATCTAGTTTACACCACCACTGAGTTTCATTATTTTCATTGGCCTCCCTCCTAATGCATTTGAACTTGTTTTCAGTTCCCTTTTCTTCTGTAGAACACTTTAAAATCAAGAACATGGAAAGGAGCATAACCTGATTATCTTTTATTCTTTTCACCTCTTGTGCTAAATCTTTTTAAATAATAAAGTTGCATTGAGATCAACCATTATTTTATTTATTTTTTAAAAACCTATGTTAAAGTTAGGTTAAAAAGGTGAGGTCTATACATCCTACATTTTTTCAGCAACTACCAAAGGAATCCAGCAACAAGATTGTTGGCAAAATCACAAATTTATAGTAATTATTTCGTATTTCTAAATGCATAAATCGATTCAGCTGGTTCTGAACAAAACCAATCAAAAAAGCCCGAAAAAAAATAAAAGTGTAGAACATTTAGACTAAATCATGCAAAAACTAGAGAATTGTTAACACAATCATTTTCTTCCATAGAAATAATGTCCTCTTCCACTCTGAAGAGGATGCACAGCATTCAATATTTGTGATGAAGTTATCTTGTCCATAGTTTAATTAATTGTTTGCATCATCAGTTGCCAGTGGAACTATTTTGCCCCACCATTATGGTGTTTCTGAATTCTTGTTTTACGAGTTATGTGAGTTTGTCCCTCTCATTGATCATAAGATCAACTTATGGTGTTTCTGAATTCTGGTTTTACAAATTATGTGAGTTTGTCCCTCTGATTGATCATAAGATCAATTTAAAATCATGAATAGGAATATTGAATGCATTTCTGAATTCTGGTTTTACAAGTTATGTGAGTTTGTCCCGCTCATCGATCATAAGATCAATTTAAAATCATGAATACGAATATTTGATGCAATTATGCAAGTTTGCAAGTTTGGTATGCTTCATTTTAGTTGACGTTCTAGTTCACTTGAAAAATAACAAGCGTCAGATATTTAACGCTTATTTTGTGTAGAATTGAAAATTCATTTTCATAAAAATTTAATCACAGTTTGAACGTTTTGGCAGTGTTGAATTAATAAACAATAGCCACAGAATATTTGATTTCACGGTTTTATGAACGGAATAATGGATTTCACATATTTATGGATGTATCTCTGAAACATCATTAGAACCCTCAGCAAAACAGCATCACTGATATCATTGTTACTTTCTTTCACTTCAATTTTAGAATTCATCATCAGAGAGGAATGTCCAGGATTGCATCGAGGTAGGATCCATGTTCAGTCTCGACTTGAAATTTTTTAAATTTTCTGAAAGATGGAGCACAATACAAAAATGTATAAACCTAAGCGTTGGTGTTTGTTCAACAATGTCCCTAACTTTGCCTCTATTTAACAGAATGTGCTAACAGAACTAGGTATCTCTGTATTTAGAAAGCAAACACTGATTGTATAAAATACATGCAAGAGCAAAGTCTATCAAAACTTATTTGCAGAGTTGCATCAAATTTTAAAAATTCTATTTTTCTATAGATCAAAAGATTTATCACAACCATATTTTAAAATTTCTATTTTCGATATGGTTTTCCATTTAAGTCACTGTTAAATATTGACACAGCAATTTAATGTTCCATCGTATTACCTTGTTGAACAATATTTAACAAGTTACCACATTATAAATGCTTCATTAATATGTTTACCATTGATTCTTTTCACTAAACAAGATGACTCATCCCATGTAACCCAATGTGTTGAAAATGATGGCTTTTTAGTTTTGTTACCCAAGCAACATGCTTCGTCCCATGAAACCCCATCTGTCGATAAACTAGCTACTTTGCATTTTCATCTACATAGGAAAAACAAAACGTCACAGATGGATACCAGAAGGCAATGTTTACAAAACCATTTATTAGAGACCAACAGCAAATACCTGAGCCAGCTGAAATCAACTAAGAAGTTTATAAGGATACATGTACCAAAAGATAATTAGAAATCCAGAAATAACATCAAGGTAAAATGCCTGTAATCAACCAACATCAAAGGCAGTGTCCAGAAAACATTTAATGAATGGTGGCATACAATCTAAAAAGCTATCTTATGTTTCAGTCAGATTATTAACATGAAACCAAACTAAGGCTCTGATTCAACCTGCTAGCAATATAAACAGGTCTTACAGGGAACATTTGACTGTCCTGACCAATCTCCTACAAAATAAGGAAGATCTCATCACTATACTCTAAAACTGCATTTGAAATTCAATGCACTTATTGTGAAGTGCAACATAGATCTCACAATCAAATGTTAATAAAATTAAGCACAGCTTTCCTGCTACAAGAGATTCAACAGCAGAGCATCTATATATCATCCCTTGCATTTCAAAATAATCTTTGACTTGATAAATTACAAAAACAGAGATTCTTAAATTAGTAAGTGAAGGCAGGAAAACATGCTGTGAGAACAAGACAAATGAAAAGCACATAACTGATGAATAGCTTACAAGCACAAAAATTAAAGGTTTGCCTGAAAATCTTCCGAAGGATTAGAAATCTATCAGAAATCCCTTCTAGGCAAATATCATCAATGTCGATTTTCAGGTGGCTCACTCCAGTAGACGGGAACATATATAGAGACAACCCAGATATATCACACAAACATGTCACGAGACATCCCAATTTTTCTCTGTATGAAGTTCTAAAATTTTACCGGGCTTGCAGGAACCAACAACTCCAACCAGAAGGGCTTAACTACGCCCTGAGAGCTACCCCTACTTCAACTACTGGAGGGGAACTGTAAGACACCACAAAGCAAGGAAATTTTACCAGGGAAAAAGATCCTGAACCTGCAGAGCATCTGCAGCTCTGCTCAGAAGTATCACTAGTAGTTCCGGATAGCTCTCACTACACAAGGGTGCAACCTCGGAAATCATCTTTAATGGATGAATCGTTTTCAACAATTTGGATTGTGCCCTCAAAAATGAATCTGATGAGTAAACAAATAATGCCAGTGCTGGGACTAAATGGTAATTATGTACTCCCAGCTCTCTCTATTATGAATCCAACATTTCATCTTGTAATTCACTGGGTGCAATAAGTCCAGGAATGCTAAGCATTCGTTGGCGTTCTCTTTCTCTTTGTGCAGCTGCTTCTTCTGCATAAAGATCTTTGTTATCCTGCATAGGTGATATTTTACATTCAGAAACCTGAATGAGAAAAAATTGTTTTCCACAACCAAGAAAAATGCAATTCTTAAAAATTATTACCTGAGCGGAGAACTCTTTAGATTGGACAAGGAAGTCTCGAATGTGGTTCTTAAAACTAGAAAGATCATTCCGAGACTCGAATAGTCCATCCACGAATTGCGTTACCTGCAACCATGAGAATGATGAGTGCAAACAACACAAATGCGGATACTTTTACCAAATCAGTAATAGCAAGAGAGCAAGAAGATTACATATAGATTAAAAAACCACCAAAAAAATTGCTTCCCCAAGCATACCTCAGTAACTGTCATGTTAGGAAATGATGTTCCTAAGAGTTTGATGGTGTACTCTCGAACAAAAACCGTATTACTTGGATAGGCAGTTAGGCCAAGTGCATTAATATCCCATAGAGGCTGGGTCAAAGCACCAGAATCCACCTACAGAATCAATCATAAAAAATACAACTTGTTAAAGCCTAAATGGAGAAACTAGTATTAGCAGTACAACAATATATTTTGAAAAAAACCAAAACACTCGTCATCAAATGGGACCATAGTACATACCAGACAAAACAAATGCTGCAGAATATGGACATGGTGTTTAAATCCTGGCTTGTGGAATGTATCGGTTAGAACAGCAAAAATTTCTTGCTCAATTGTCAAGAAATAACTTTGGTGGAATTGATTGCAAAATTCAGATATCTGTAAAATAAAATGAAATAAAAACTGAGTTGAATAAATTATAATGGACTGAATCAGTACACATTATGTCATCTATTACAGAATTGGTGTCAGAAAACTAGCACTATTACTGTCAAGACAATGATTATGAAAATGAAGTCATGTTTAACAAGTTAAATAGGCTAGCTTAAAACCAATTTTGAGATGTCCTTCGCAAGTGCCATATCTTTCAATAATATCAAAAAAATCATTCGATAGAACAGAAAACCACTGTATAATTCAAATAATTTTCCTACCTGAAAATTCTTCAGCATCTCAAGAAGCAAGTTAAGCCCAGTCTCGGCAATATTTCTTTCAGTGTGGCGGAAGGCCCATATTATGGAATCCATGACGAGCTTCAGTTGCTGTTATATAGAAAACAAATGTGGAAATAAGAACATGGAGTTTGTCAAAGAAATACATAAAGAATTTGGTACAAAGATAACATATGCAACAACTGAAAAGATAGACTGCACTTCCATTTAGTAATAAAACTGTAAATCCACTAGTAATCATGAACAATACCTGACTCGATAATGCAAACAAAGCACGGAAACAGTAAGTGGCAATTGCATGGAGTAATGAGAAGAATTTCAATCGGTGCTCCGGATAATCCTCAAAATTTTTAGTAATCATCTGTAAAAGAAAATTGTCCATTTCCGAAATTACTCCTCGTAAAGTTTTATCCAACTCTACTTAATACATGAAGTCATTCCCATAAAATATTTCCTTGAAGCACCCATTAACCATAATTAACCATATACATGAATTACCAAAAGCACCAAAGAAATTATATAAATGAAACCAATGCAGCTTTTAATCTATACTCTCACAACTCACCTCTAATGTGCAAGCAAACACAGCTTCAAAAATACGTGGTACATCCTCCATCATAACACCTCTATACCTAAAGATGTTACACCAAAATCAGAAAACAACTTGTCAATAAAATTAAACTTCAGAACAAAAATAATTAGGAGGGTGCATAAAGTCCACATGACCATCCTCAAACCAGAAACTTTTGTGAGTGTATATACATGGAAGTAGCAGAGACAATGTAGTTGTGGAGAGGCAAGTCTGTTATCGTGCGTGTGCACCTCCATCAGTGTGTGTGTGTGTGTGGTGTGTGTGTGAGAGAGAGAGAGAGAGATACTTGTTTATTATAGTTGCAAATAATGATAGAACTTCAGACTCTCTAGCATCAGGCACATTCCGTGCATAGTCACCCAGTATAGGATCCATCATGGGTTGTACAAATTGCTTCCCAATATGTGGTTGATCTTCAGCTTTATCTACAAATGTTTCAATCAATTTGAGGGTCTCCCTCTTGACAGATCTGGTTCAAAAAACACCAATTGCCTTTATTAAAACATATCTTAGAAGAGATACAGAACAAAAGATTCAAAGAATGAAACAAGCAATATTGAAACCTCATAATTTTTACGTGATGTGCCCCAAAAACCTACCTCAGTAGCTTCACATATGATGTTTTAGAAGCAAATGGGCCACCTTCAGCTATGCTGTTAGATATGAGTTCACTATACATTCTGTTCAAGTACAAGACAACCAAATCAAAATAGATATCAGTTAACAACATATATATTGTAGAAACAAGAAACCAATCCAAATGAAGGAAGCCAGCCAGATTTGGCAAAAGCAGTGACATTGCATAGTTACAGGCAAACATGAACCATATAACTAAGTTTACTGATTTTTACAAGTAGAATCAAAGAAAAACAACTTTTGAGTACAAACCTCTCCTTGTGAAGGCAAAAAGCAGACTAAAATTTGTAATTGAAAAAAAGGCCAACACAAAATACGTGTTTGAAATCATATCTAATTAAAAGTTGACAGAATTTATAATAAATCAGTAGCTGATAATTGATTACACAAACATGCCTAGAACATTCAAAAATACAAAGGGAAAATAAATTCCCTTCATGTTTTAGATGAATAGAAAATGGGAAGAGCAACTGTATAAGAGATGAATGACTACTCCTGCGGCAAGAAAACATTGTTGATTTCTTTATCCCAATAAACCTATTCTTTCATTTCCCACCAAAAGCATAAAAGAAACATGTCAACTTCCACAACTAATTGTAGAGGTAAAAACTGAATATGGTCATCAATGGTGAAGCCTGAAAAAGTGATGGTGCATAGCTACCAAGTACCAAATGTTAGGAAGATATTATACCAACTTGCACTAGGGATTGCTCTCTAACAACATAAAGGAATGGGAAGGATGAAAAAAATTATTTTATAACCTTGTGTATTGTCTTGCATGCATCACATATAGATTGTTAGAATGTAATTTTGTAATTTGGAGTCCATGTACTTGTTTTTAGCCTAAGTCACCTAGTCATTGTTCATCTTTGAGTTATATGTAATATACAACAATTATTATTTTTAAACTAGATCAAGAGTTTGGAGTAACCCAATTACAAATCTTTGGAGACTCAATGTTGGTTATCAAATGGATGCACAAAGAAATTGCCCTCGGGAATTTTACATATGTTCCCAATCTACTTACATCACACATATACATCTCTTTTTCATATTTACACGGACAGGAACAGTGTTCCTGACGGACTCTCAAAAGCTGGAGCTGGGCTGGACCGAGGAACCTGGATTATTTCAATAATCCAGAACAGACACACTGCAGAATATAATCATGAACCATGCACCTAAACTTCAGTATTTTCAGTGTTTTATCTCAGATTTTGTATAATGATGGACCTTCACAGTTTGCTGGATGAATGGTTAATGTACTACTTTGAATCATTTTTGTTTTCTTGAAGAGGCTACAGATGTAACTGAAGAGAAACAAACTTCAGTTATTTTTGTGATGGTGAATCAGACATAAGAATGTCATGAAAAGAGCTCAACAGCACTTATGAATGCCATAAGCATCTGACTATGTATTTTAGTTATATTAATAAAAATACAATTTTTTTCCTTCAAAAAAAAACTAAATAAGTAAAGATTAGAATATAAAAGATTAGATTATATGACATATATTTTTAAGCTGCCAAAGATGCAAAGCATAACGAAGGAAAAGAACAACTGTTGAAAAGGAGCACGAGTATTTCTGCAAATGACATATTGTCCATTTCCATAAATCCAAACATTCGGGCAGACATTTCTTCATGACAGCATTCCAACAAAAATACAATGGAAAATGGTGGCTCAGCTCTTATATTTGCAAAGCGCAGGTAACACAGCAATTACTATTTCAAATTCACAAACTCAGCTGAATCTTGAATTTAGTGCTTGAACACGTTGACTTAGTTCTTCACATACTTGACCATGTTTCATTCACATA
>JASDQU010790128.1:90610-103332 GCA_032191745.1 Picea mariana | reverse complement strand
ACACCAAATCTAGTAAAGATATCATTAAAAAGGAAATCTACCACTAATTGTTCACTGGCATCCAGTAAAGCCTTTGCTTCAACCCATTTAGTCACATAGTCAGTGCATACAAGTATATACTTTTTCTTTTTAGATGCAGGGTTAATGGGCCCTACAAAATCTAATGCCCATTTCTCGAATGGTTCAATGAATACTTGGGCTTGAAGTGGCATTTGGTCTCGTGAAGTAGGCTTACCCATTCGTTGACATTCATCACAATTGGATACATAGGTTTTAGCATCTTTGAAAATATGAGGCCAGTAGTAACCTGATTGTAGAACTTTGTAAGCAGTCCTTTTGTCTGCGAAGTGTCCTCCACAAGGGCCATCATGGCAGGCTTGTAAAATATCATGAATTTCATCTTCCCTTACACATCTCCTGATCACCAAATCTGGTCATGTTTTGTAGAGGCAATCGTCGTGCAACATGTAATTTGTACTTAGTTGAATTACCTTCTGTTTTTCTCTAGGAGACAATTTCTGAGGCATCTTCCTTGTCACAAGATAGTTAGCAACATCTGCATACCATGGAGTGAATTTAGAAATAACAAATAAATTTTCATCCGGAAAGGTATCTTCTACTGGTGCATTATCTCCCAGGTGAATCATTCTAGATAAGAAGTCAGCCAGAAGATTATCTTTACCAGGTCTATCAATAATATTGATATTGGACTCTTGTAATAATAAAAGCCATCTTGTAACTCTAGGATTTGTTACAAGTTTTTTCTTTAAGAATCGGATGGATGAATGATCAGTGTGTACAAAATCTTGATATCCTAATATAGTGTCTAAATTTATTGATAGCATGGACTACAGCTATCAATTCTTTTTCTGTGACTGTATAATTAAATTCAACTGGAGACATATTTTTACTGATGAAGTAAATAGCATAGGGCATTTGATTTTCTCTTTGTCCAAGGACTACCCCAAGGGCTGTGTCCGAGGAATCGGTACAAATATGAAAAGGAAGGGACCAATTTGGTCCTCTTAATACAGGGGTAGTTGACAATTTCTATTTTAGAATTTCAAAAGATATTTGGCATTCATCATCCCACTTAAATTCAACTTCTTTGGATAATAACTTAAATAGAGTGGTAGCTAGGCTTGTAAAATTTGGAATGAATCTTCTATAGTAGCCAGCATGTCCTAAAAAGTTGTGAACTTCCTTTTTTGAGGAAGGCATTTTGATTTGTGTGATGATATAAATATTTTCTGGATCAACTCTCATGCCAGAACAAGAAATGTGATGTCCCAAAACAATACCTTCAGTGAGCATCATTTTTTATTTTTCATTATTTAAGGAAAGGTTAGTTTCCTTACACCTAATCAAGAATTTTTCTAAACTGGCCAATGCTTCCTGGAAGTCTTGTCCATGGACTGTAAATTCATCCATGTAGACTTCCACACAATCATTGGTCAAGTCAGAGAAAATGGCTAGGACATCTCTTTGAAAATTGGTTGGGGCATTGCAAAGTACGAAAGGGAGCGCCCTATAAGCATATGTGCCCTAAGGGAAGGTGAAAGTGGTATTTTCCTAGTCTTTGGGTGCTATTTGTCTCTGGTTGTAACCACTAAACCCATCCAAGAACGAAAAATACTTCTTTCCGGATAGGGTATCGAGCACCTGATCAATAAATGGTAAAGGAAAGTAATCCCTATGGGTGACTTTGTTTAACTCCCGGAAGTCTACACATATCCTCCACAATGGCACCAAAATGTTGTGCTACTTATATTTCTAATATAATGCACTCATTAATTATCAATCCGAGATTCGTAATCAACAGAGTTACAAGACACCAGTAACAAAGGTAATTCCTAATGTCACGAGTATAGAATCAAACTAGATTATGTACGCTGGAAACAAATCAAAATAGCAAACTACAATGGACTTTGGTTGTCTGTAACACCCTGTTTCCCCCAGTTTGTAAAAATAACTGGATTGGCCAAGAACTGTGGCAAACTCATAAATGTGAATATGTGATGTAAATGGACCTTGTGGAAAAGGTCAATAAAAGTGAATAACATTATGAATTTATATTATAGGAATGTTGAGAGGGGATGTGCAAAAAAAGAGACCATGATGGCGGTGGAAGGCACCTGGAAAGGTGGCGTTAACTTCCACCGAGAATTAATATCGTATTTGGACTCCACTGGCTCGGAGAACCAAAAGCGGCTTGCTGGTCCTGAATTAAATGTCTCGCAGGCTGGTAGGTAGATGGTTTAATGAGGGATGGGAGGTGAACCTCCCATCCATAGAGCCGTCAGGCCTGATCAGTGCGAGGGTAATCGTGCCACACGCAACCTCGCAAGAGGATAAGGCATGGGGTAGAAGCGATTGGGGGTAGACGCGAGGGGAGAACTATGGAAATACGCAAAGTGAGTGATAGCAGAGAGGAAGGAGAGTAAACTTTGCTCCTGGTCACTGGTGGACAGAGACACAGTCTCACAGCATTGTGGTCTCAGCTTGGGGGTGGCTAGTGGTAAATCCGCTGGGAGTTGCTAAGCCAATGGTTGGGTGGAAACGAGCACCCCTCTCAGCAGTTGCATAACCCCTGATGTTATTTCTGATAAGTGTTTTGCCTTTGGCATCTTTAAATATATGTATATATTCATTCTAATGATTATGCCCATAAGCTGTGAAACTATGAATGATTTCATTATAAGAATGTCTATATGGTATTTTGATCAGTACTAGTAGTTGTATATTTGTATGGAAGGACTATGTATGGCTTATGTCCTCATGAATTGTTATTTACATGCGTACTGATCTAAATCAGACTTCACGTCTGGTTCTCGGGAGGACAACCTCCTTACCTACCTCAGGTAGTATCCTGAGTGAATCTCCCCATAGAGATACCCTCCTTGAAAATCCCATCAAGAACCTGGAAGGAGGACATGAGGGCGCAAGGCCCTAAGAAATCCTTGATAGTAATGAATTGATGGATGATATTTCATCAAGAAATCTGTGGTCACTCATGACCATTAGATTTGGTAAGAGGAAGATGGAAAGTTAAGTTCCTTAATCCTGATAAGTATTAATCGATGGACGAGGATCCATCGGGAAATCTACGGTCACACACGAACGTTAGATTAGTAGGAGAAAGTAGGGCGTTAAATGCCTTACCACTTTGTTTTCCTGTATCTTCGTGGGTAGTGAAGAGTTTAGGACCGTGGATCCCCAAAGTCCATGAGATTATTTCGGTCATGGAGCTTTCCACATTTAGGAAGTCGTGGGAGAGCCCACAAGTTAGGAATCTATCTGAGCTGTCAGATTTCGGCTGAAAAAGCCGACAGCCATTGGATCTGTCAGAAGATACTTGAGGGTTAATACCCCAGTGGATCAGGACTTTCCAATGTGGAAACCCTGAAATATATTTGAGCCATCCRATTGACGGAGGCCACCTGTTGTGATATCTTCCATTTCGAAAAATCGAGAATCGTGGAATCTGGATTCTYRTTGACAAGAGTTTAGGATTTTCCAATGTGGAAACCCTAAGATAGATTTGAGTCGTCTGATTGACGGAGGCCACGTGTCACGAGATCTCCCATTTYAGGAAATCGGGAATCACAGAATCGAGATTCTTGTTGACAAGAGTTTGGGATTTTCCAATGTGGAAACCCCAGGATAGATTTGAGCCATCCGATTGACGGAGGCCACGTGTCGTGAGATCTCCCATTTCAGGAAATCAGGAATCACGAGAACAAGAGTCATGGTGACAAGGGATTGGGACTTTCCTGGGTGAAAATCTCGGAGCAGTTGTGGACTRTCTGATTTAAGGAGGTGACATGTCGAGAGATTACCCATTTCGGGAAATCAGGGATCGGGGATTCAGGAATTTCGTTGACAAAAACCCAGGCTCTTTCCTTGACAAATCATGACCCATAATGATGAGATGATAGCAGGTGGCTAAGTCCTAATGGACAGACGAGATTCCTTTGGGAGATCTCAGGGGTTGTAACGACCATCAGATGTGAGGAAGAGATGTCAGTTTTACGCTGGAGTGTGAATGCGCATTAGGGTAAGTAGCAAGAAGATCTGGATGGCTAGATTCCACCCGCCCAGATCTATGGCTGAGGATGCATTCTGGAGCCCCCTTGCCATTTTTCCTTTAATGGGGGGGGGATCCGGAATTGGATGCGCAAATATCGAATGATCAAGATTAATCCATCATGATCAACAGTGCTCAGGTGGATTCCGGATCCCCCTTGCCATTCTACCTTTAATGGGGGGGGGGTCTGGAATAGTGTGGCGTGAAGTGGGGCCCCCTCTTATCTTGTCAACTATCGTGTCACATTTTCCCCTTTGCCACCTGCACTCCACTTAATCGTGTGACGGGGCCTGTTCTCATTGGCTGTTCTCTAGCCTTGTCAGGGTTCGGCAGTTGCAAAGTTGAACGGTTTGACATTACCAAAGCGTCGAGATGCAAAATTAAAAAGACACTGCGTTTATTTGAACTGTGATCATGACCCGCGATCACCTAGGAACAGAGAGAGAAACAAGGAGCCATCTTACGCTGGTCCTCCATGGATATTTAGGGGTTCTAATTTGGTAGAGGACCAGAAAAATCAGATTTAGGTAGTGGGTATGTGACAAAGTGGTATCAGAGCATGGTTACAACACTCGGCCTGATTGGGCTCATGCACGAGTTGCACATAAGCTTTGTTTGAAGCAGTCCTACGAGGAGTAACCCCCTAACTTAACTCTCTTGTCCAAGATTAAAAACTTGGAAACAAGAACCCGACTGTGTATGCATGTGAAAGAGTTATAAATTCATGCGCAGATTATAAAATGTATTTAACTCTTGACTAATAATCGTCGTTTGTCTTTTCACCCAAGAGGACGATCAACCACGGGAATTTATAGATGCAGAGAATGGTGACACCCCAAGAGATGGGAGAAGGCTCCCACAATAGAGATGAAGAGTGTGATGAAAGAAGAGCAATGGGAACCCTTCCAAATCTAGTCGAGACTGTGAGGAGTCTTATGGTTGAATTGCAAAGTTTCAAGGCCGACAATGAAAGGATGATGAAAGAACAAGAAAAGAAAACCGAAATTAATGCAGTTTTACTGCAGAGCTTATCCGACCTACAGCGACAAATGCAGCATGAACCGGACATGCAGAAACATGGTCGTATCAGTGGCCATACTAAGAGGCGCACCTCAAGAAAGGTCCACCCCAGAGGTAAAGGACTAGTGTCAGACGATTCCAGTGAGAAGGAAGATGGAGATTCAGAAGTCTCTTCCAGTAGCAGGACCAGTTCCTATTCTTGAAGAAAACAGAAGAAGCAAAAGACTTCCAAGGGTCATAAATTTGAAGAATTCAGAAAGGCCAAACCACCCTCCTTTGATGGTGAGATAAAGAAGGGAGAGGAAGTCGAGGCCTGGCTACTCGGACTGAAGAAATATTTTAGAGTCCATGATTTTTCAGAGAATTTGAAGGCCCGAGTGGCCACTTTCAATCTGAACGGAAAGGCTTCCATCTGGTGGGAGGATCTTAAGAATATGAAAGGGGTCCACGAGGAGGACCTGTCTTGGAAACAGTTTGAAAAGTACTTCCGGAAGAAGTATTTTTCGGAAAGGTATTTTGACAAGAAAGCTACAGAGTTTTATGAACTTGTTGACAGCCAAATCACATTTTTCCATTTTCTTTTAAGCTGCCTACACCTATGTTTTGCAAACATCAATTTTTCGTCACAATTTTCTAATGAACGACATTTTCAATTGTTGCGACCCTTGCACATTTTCCTTCATTGCGTTTTCACGACTGTAAGCGTGAAAACTTCGCCTTTCAAATGTCACTTTGAAGTCATTGTTTGAATTGCCAATATCTCTATTTTTGATATGCCTATCACGCTTACCTTTTATTTATTATTATACAATTGGCAAGATCCTTGATCGATACTCATACTTCGATTGATTGTGTATTTTGGTTTTATTGAGTTTGTAATGCATTGGTATTTGGATTTTATTTGACCTACTGGATCTTTGGTTTCATAAGATATATGGGTATTATGATTAAATATTTCACATATATCTTTGTTTGTGTTTATAAAACTATTGGCACGTTGGTCAAACCTTTTGATATAAATGATTTAATGGATACCTATTGGCACATTGGTTAAAACTATTGATTATATGACCTGTTACAATACATTGGCGCATAGTTGATTTTGGTTTTGATTTATATGTCGGGTGTTTAAAACTATGGTATAACGTTGATTGTGCATACACTTACCATTGTTTCATTGGTCAGCCAAGTGACGTGAGTGTTGAAACCGACGGTTGTACTTTGACCATAATTGTTATGCATGGCAGAGATAAACTCCACCCCCTTCGCACACTGGCATTTATGCCTATTCCATTATTCCCGTTCACTTCTGTTAGATCGGGTAGCTCTGATCCTGTGTGCATTATGTTACAAACCCTCTGCTTACCATGTGATCAGCTCCATGGCACCAGTCGTGCGGATCGAACCAAATGACAATCAAGCATTGTTAATGTTTGACAATGCCCACAGAGATTTGGAGGACAACAGATGGCTTACCTTCGTGAAACGATTTGAGGGTTTTAATCTAGCTGTGGCACGACAATTTGCCATGACCTTCGATGGCTATAGGACCAAGGTGGGCGATATACAGTTAGAAATTGATGAGAATTTTATCGGTTCTGCTACAGGGTTAGCTGCCACAGGACATCGTTGGTTCAAAAATTGCAAGGTTGAGGAGGTGCCATGGACACTGTTGTTCCTGTCGCGCAAAGTCACCTCTTGTGATAGAGGTATGCCCATCTCTGCACTTAAACCATGATGGCATGATACTTTGATGATAATCAAACAGTTCATGACCTATGATGGTCGATACGGACTTGTGTTTCTCTACCACCTGCGTTTGCTAATGAATTTCATGGGATACTCGTTGAATATGCCCTTTTACTTTCATCGTAGCCTATATAAGATGTCGAAAAGATTTAAAAGGCATAAGGCTAGCAGTAGCCTATTCCACTATGGGCTCATTAAACTTATCGTTGTCTATCATTTGAGTTTTCATGGTGATAGCTGGGAAGTTTTCATAGCTTTGAATGGTTTCGAGGACACCAATCCTATACAGGTTGACAAGGCTATGGTGATTGAAGTCATGGTTGTGCCCCCCGTGCCCTTCCATATCCTATTGCCTGCTCCTAAGCCTTCGACCTACCCTCCTATTGACTTACCAGATGTTGGAACTAAGAAGCCCGAGACTATTGAAAAGCTTATGAGCAGAAAAGCCAAGGCAAACCCTAATGCTAATGCCAAGGGAAAAAGGAATGCTAGGCTCATTTCAAGGATGGAAAGGAACAATCCCAAACCCTCTGCTGAGTCAAAGCCTATTGTCCTTAGTGAGGACTCTGATTCTGAAGTTGAACATTTTTTATCCGATGAGTACCCGTGCTCATAGGGTTTATGCCCCGAACTACCATATGATTTCGTGACAAATCTTCCCCCCTGCTTAAAAGATAATCCTAGCTACCCTGGTATCAAAATGCCTGGCGAAACCCTCAGCCATGTGTCTAAACCCTCGCCTGCTCTTTCAAAACCCACACAGTCATCATGTGACCAATGTGACTTATGGTTGGAACGATATTACATCGATGTTCCCATACTCCAATCGAAAATTCAATCACTGGAAAGTCGAATTGAGGTATTGACCAGCCAACGAGACCAACTCCAAATAGCTGATAAGAAGCAGAAGACAACATGCTCCATCCTTTTCAAAAACGTTGAAACGACTACGACAGTTATCAACTCTAAATTGGCATGATCAAGCCGTCTCGTCGCTGTACAAGTATGATTTTGATATCGTTTGTTTTGTGAATAATCAAGTTTGATATGATGATTTGAACTCTGTTTTTAAATAGCTCAGTCACTCATCCAAATTCCTCTGTCATTCGGTGATCATCCTGTACATGATTTCATTTCTACTAAAAATAAAAGGAATTTCGATGTGATATACGATTTTCTCATAGATTTTTATTGGATTTGAATAGCTTTTGTTTGGATTTCATTTGCTAAGTTTGTTTGATTGAAGTAACGAAATTGATGGTGTGTTTTCGATTCAATTCATTTTGTATCCACTTCGAACAAGAAGTTTTCGTGCTCAACTTAGAATACGATTATGCTCGGATTCGATCTTGTTATGATTCGTATGCTGTGATTGCTAAATGATTTCGGGAGTGTAGTTGTTACGATGTGTTGTGTCATACGATTTTCCAAATCATGAATACCACTCTGTTCAATTTAAATTTGGAAATGGCTACTCTATTTTTATAAAAACAATGATCTCATTAAACCTGTGCAAATACGCCCGAATCATGAAACGATTATGATTTGCAAAGACTATTCTAAACTCAGCCGATTAGTTCGCTTGTTTGGATTGCTGTTAGTTCGATCATTTTTAGTAATTGGATCCTGATTGTAATTGTTTTTTTGTTTGATTTTAAATGTGTAAAATGAATTGGTCAAACCCAGTTATAACTCATTTGATTGAAACAATTTTGTTTTGATCAAGGTTAATCAATCCTGTTTGCCCAATTTTCAATAACAAATTACGAATTCTATTGCTAATCAATCGAGCCTGCTATGATTTTATTTGAATTGATTTTCGTGCCAAGTTTGAATTGATCTATTCGTGGCATGAATCGTTTACTATGTCAACATAGTTATAATGATTTGAGAATTATCTTGTCGAATTCATATTTCCTGTTGACAAGGCAGCGTAATAGTTGTTGCGTTTTGTTTTGATTATGTTGAATTCAATTTGTTGTGAAACAATTACATTGTTACTCCATATGATTTTGTCACTCGATTTGGTGGTAACGAACAAAACAGAGTATGCCTATCTCTTTATTCATTCAATTGATTTAGTTCCTATTTGATTTCGAATGGTATAACAAACTCAGAATTAAATGATTCGTTTTCAAATGGTTATTGGATGTCAATTAAATTGGAATCTTTAAAAGATTTTCAATTGATTTTAATGATGATTCTGTATCTTATTTAGACTAGCTACAGAATCATTTGATTCTGTAGCTAGTCTATAGAATTAGATTTTTATTATTTTATCAATAAAAGATCCTTCTAACTTGTCTATTTTGGACCCTGTTCAGGTGAATTCGAATTTCATGGGACTTGATGGACATTCTATGGGATATTTGGATGTTTTAGTTTTATTTTAGTTTTCTGGCTTAGTCAATTTTGGGATATTTGCCCAGATTTTATGTAAACAGTTTTATAACTTCCACAGGGAGGTTTTACCCTGTGGAAAAACTTATAAATACTTATTATTTTTGTAATAAGGATCATCCTCATTCGTGGGAGAACAAGGATATGGATTTCTAATACAAACAGAGTGATCAAAATCTGGACCAGGGGTCAAATTTTAGCCCAAAAATCAACATTCTCGGAATTTCCTTAAAACAAATGGGTTTGTAGCCCTCATCGTCACAAAACCAACGCAATTTGTTTCATCTCAAACAGACGTTGGGAGTGAGAGATATCGCGATCTGTCTGAATCGCCAAACAGTAAAAAAAATGGATGCTGACTAGGCAGTCCGTACAGTCCGTACGGATGATGATGTGGCATGTCCATACAGGTGACATGGTGTGAAGTATGCTGACAGGGAAGCTGGTGACATGGCAGTCATTTATTGGTTGACAATGAGCGAATCATATTGTGACATGTGGCATATTTTGGGCAAATGGCATGGTGCCACGTGGCCCAGTCATGGGCTACCATGTGGCACCCCGGTAATGGCTAATGGTTTGTTTATTAAAAATTTGTGGAGGTCGTGGGGTTCGACCCCCGGACCTCCCCCACCATTGAAAGTTTTGGTAAAGTCCGTCGTGCCATTGGGCCACACATTAATTCTTGTTTTATATATGTCTTTTAATATATTTAACTTTGCATTTTGTTATAAACAGAGGGGGCTCGGGCCGGGGCTTAGCCCCGACCTGTGGTTTCATTATATCATTGCATGTGACCACCATTTATATGGTGCGTGGTTGTAATACTTGTGTGCGGGTCAAACACATGGCCCATGGCTTTTTAAACTTTCACATGATTGTGTATTATAATGTGCGCGGGGTTTGCAATATGTGGAGCCCCCGGTCGTGGGGTTATGTATTTCCATGTGCCCATGAAATGGAGCGCGGGAGGAGGTTACACCATTCCAACGAATTAACCACTTTTCACCTTAGCGCACGGTTTTATGAGCCATATGCCTGAGTGCTTGACGGTTGGGGGCTGGAGGCGCCCTAATCGTCCTACAGTTTGGACCATTTTTCAGAACCGCTTGGTGCTAGGTTTTAACGCATTTTGGGAGCGTGTTCTTGGTTCATGCACACAGAGGTGCATTCTGTAGAACCAGTTCCAGCAAAGCTTGAAGGAGGAAAATGGAGGAGGCCTAACTTCTTCATCTTTTGGCCGATTGAGGTGTCGTAAAAGCCCAGCCAGGGGTTTTTGGATGTGTTGGATCCATTGGTGTTGTTTTCAAGGCCATTTGAAGACTTCTTCTACAATTTTTTCACCATTGAAGTTCCAGGAAGCTCTAGGGAGCTTGAAGCCCTATTTGATGGAGGACATGGTTTGGTGAGCCTATGTTTGTTTTCTATGAATGAATAATCATTTTTGGCTAATTGGTATGATCTTAACACATTGGGACAGGTTTTAGAGGTAGTTGAGGACTTTTACAGGTGTTTTTTCCAAAAAGAAGCTCAGGGAAGCTTATGGCCACATGTAGAAGAGGTCATGCCTGGATGAGCCATGATCCGTTTTCAGAGTTTTATCAGTCATTTTTGGGGTTTTTATGTGTTTTGATCTCAATGGTACAGTTTGTCTTTCCATTGGAGTTGAGCAGTAGCTTGTAAAAGAACTTTTTACTAATTAATCCCAGAGATCCAAGTCCATTATGGAGGCTCAAGGAGATGTAGCCCGGAGGGGGGTGAACTCCTTTATCATCTTGTTCTTGTTGTGAGTTTGATGATTTATTTGTTGCAAGTTGTGTTTTTATGTATTTGTTTAAAGTACATATTTAACCATCTAAAAGAACATTTCCTCACACATAAGCAATTTACAAGAAGATACATGAACTTAGCACATAAGTTTATTTTGCATATTTATACACATGAAGCAAGGTCCTGTAAAGTTTATTTTAATGAAGTAGAGGGTGCTTGCATAGAATAACAAGTCAGCCTTCTATTTTCAGATCAGGTGGTATCAGAGCATAAGTTTTTTTTGCTCATGTGTTTTCCATTGATAGCTTGAGATTTAGCTATTGGTTTTTGTGCAAGTTTTGTGTTGAAGTTTGATATCTTGCAAGGATGGAAGAAGCTTCAAGTATTGATAGTTCTCATACATTTTCATTATCTAAAGAAGAGTTGATAACTTTGAGAGATTTGATGAAAGAGATGTATGAAGATAGGAATAAGAACATTGCCCTTGAAGAGCAGTTGATGGCCATGAAGCAGGAGAAAGACCATCTTTTGCAAAGGTTGCATGAGATGGAGATTCAACTCCATGAGGCAAAGGAAACCCTTACAAAATACATGCATGAACATGAGGTATGCAATGTTAGTTTATCTTCTAATTCCTCACCAGATGAATGTTTTGGTGGTTTTGAGAGTCACAGAAGAGGAATAGGGTCCAAGTTGTTGTTAAAAATGGGCTATGAAGGTAAAGGGTTAGGTAAGCATGCACAAGGCATTGTTGAGCCTATTGTTGTTGAAGAAAGACCCAGGTATTGTGGTCTTGGATATGAATGACAAGATGGAGCAAATTCCAAAGTCGAGGAGACAAGGGAAAAAGTTCCAAGCACAAACTTTGTTTCAAGTTCACCTCCTCAAGAAAGCTTTAAAGGTGAAATTTCAAGAACTTTTGTTGAAAGTTCGATCCCTTCAGCGTGCAAGGCTTGTATTCAAGATGAATGTGAATGTGTGGAACAAGAAAGTTGTGACAGTGATGAGGAAAAGAACACTGTTGATGGTATTCAAAGGAGAGCTTGTAACTCTTCAGCTTCACCTCCTCACAGAGGTGATAAAGGTGAATGTTCAAGGTATAATTCTGCTTATCATTCAGTTGCATTTAATTATGTTAAGCATGATAAATTTGGAAGAAAGAATCCTTGTACATATTGTGGTTTGTTTAACCATCATGTTTCAAAGTGTTGGAAAAAATTGGCCGCTTTCAGGAAACTTTCTAAGCGAAGACAACGTGAAAGGAGGATGCAAAAGGTTTGCACTCATTGTCAGAAGCGGGGTCATCTTGTTGACCAATGTTGGACGTTGCATCCAACTATTCGTCCACAGCCTCAGAAGCAGTTGGATAAGAATATTGGAAAGAATGGAAGTGGAGATTCCATCATTGATGTGAGTCAAGATGATTCACAAGAGGACGATGTTCTGTAGAAAAAGTCACCGTTGAGTTGGCTTGGTAAGAAATTGTTGGATTTCTTGAGCAAGTGAGGCTTGCGTTTTTCTGTTGTAAATGCACTTTCCAGTGTTATGTGTGCATTTATGGGAAGCATTATAAGTTGCAGCCATTTATATTTTTTTTTTTGTATTCAACTCTTAAGTAACCATATGTTTTGGGTTGTACTTATGTTTGTACGAGAAGGAGAGTTGAAGAGTTATGAACATGCATTGGTTTTTATGT